>JASCZW010002973.1:0-28378 GCA_034211315.2 Aedes japonicus | reverse complement strand
GCAAGGAATGCGTGCTTGCCCGAGTATTGCTATATCCAAGCCTTTGCTCAATTTTCAATACTTCTATTCATTTTTCACAACCTGCCGTACATTGCACAACTATCAGCACTTTCTCTTCATATCTATAATTTCTAGCAAACATTACTGTCCACTCTTGGGGACGCAGGGTGATGACCGCTTTTTGAAGTTCAATCGACGCACACTAGTGCATCATTTGAATCAGAAGTGTGAACAAGAGGGAAACAGAGCAGTGAGAAAAACAAAGAATGTGTTCACCTCCGTGTGTTAGACAAATTAAGAAGATTAAGCGTCGAAGAAAGGTCTTAAGGTCTAGTCGGCTTTATATTACATTATCACAAAAAGATTTTGATAGATTTAATTTTGACATCGACACAAACATCGATTTTGATAATTTAATACATGAAATATGTTTTGGGAGAGGTTTTAACATCGAAAAGATTTGATAATCTGTTCCGAAGCTCCGTGAGTCGGGAGGGTTTCACGGGTTGGTCACGTTTTTGTCGTTTTTCTTCTCAACACAAATACTTCCCTTTTTTGCAGTTTATTATCGTCAATAAGGGAAATGTAATGTTTCTTCACATAATTTATTGCAAACTATTAAAATGCGTTATAATTCACTAAATTCAAAGTATCAATTTCTTATACTAGTTAACCATTCGTTAGAGTGCACAATTTAAATTTCACTATTTCTCACTGCTGCAATGCAGCTAGTCTTCGAAATCCGAATAAAAGAGCCCTGACGTTTTCCTTTGGTTTTTATATTGGATGAATCATCGGAAGTCATCGATGACGCTGATGACACGACGTGGAGACATTGTAACTGATTTCGGTTAACAAGAGATGCCTATGGTGAAGTTCATCGTTGCAATGATGGCAATAACAGGTACGGTGAACTCGCAACTGTTATGTTTTATGAACAAAAAAAAGTCGCAGTAGAAACTACCATTTCGAGGGTTAAATTAAGCGCAATCACCAACAATTTTCAGCTGACTATAAATGCGTTTGATTTTACCATGCTGCGATAACATCAACCATGTTGCGGTTGACATCAATATGAGGTCTGGTCAAATATACCTTCACAAACGTTGAAGGTTTTACCATAAGCGTATAAATTGACTGGAAATTTCATGGCAGTTTTCAAAGAGCGTAAGGCATAGTCGGGTGAAATGGTAGTTTTTACTACAAGATTTTTTCCAATGTACGGAATTTGGTACCAAAATTAATCATTCTTCTTTATTCATCTGCGACGGTGGAAAGAGTTTTTTTCCGTTTAAAATCAAAAGAAACTGAAATTCGAAACAGGTTGAGGACAAACATGATAAAGGGAATTTTAGCAACCAACAATTTTGCTGCTTTCAATCAGGAAAAATCAGTAGAACTTAAAATGATTCATAAAAGCCAAGTACAATTATCAAATCTACGAGTTAGAAGAGAGACCAAAACAGCAGTAAACATTTGTTATTGTTATATGATTAGGCTATATGTTTAGTTTCAAAATAAATCAGGTGAACAAATAAATATACCCAGACAACCAAAATGCACGTATATTTATTTGTTTATTTGTCGTCAATCATTTCGAAGACCTTGTTAGCATTTTGCTGACCATCTAAGTAGGTTTTCAAAGTTGTTTATATGATATACAAACATATATGTAAGTAAACATATTGTATAGAATGCAAAAATATGGCTTATACGTGCAAAATTGGAGGCCATATACGTGCAAATACCATTGTTTTCTTAAACGAGTTGATTTGATATCGTAAACGATTGAATATGTAATAACAAATTCGATATAATAGCGCTTAGCGATGTATATCCGATTAAGTTTGTGACACAGTACGATGAATAAATGACACATCGTATAGCAGTCGAAAATTTGCACTCTTTACGATTTAACTTAAACATAATACGATAAAGGCCAGAATTAATTCCGATTTTGACTTAAAAATATAGGAATATACGATACTATTTGGACACTGTTATACGACTTGGTGTTGTCTGGGTATATTGTTTTAAGAATTCAGTTTGCTATCACATAAATGATAAAATCTGACCTTAAAATAACACTAAGAATGCTTAGAACTGTTTTTTTAATCTGTTGGAAAGAAATTACTTCAAATATTATTATTTCTTCAGCTAAGAAAACTTTGTGTTATTCCACATGCATACCACTTATTTACAGTCACAAAATTGGCTATTGTTTGAACGGGGTACATGTTTACTACTACAGCAGATTGAGAGAATGAAACGTCATATAGTCGTTTACAAAGTAAAATGTATGTATGTACGATGTCAGTATGTACGATGCTAAAATGCCAAATAACATTTTGTTGAATTGGCGGTTACATTCGTTTTATTTTCGTCCTATTTTATGTCAAAATGTTGGCATATAATCCAGAACATAAGAAATCTTACAATGACAATATGGCATAGGGGGGTATTCATAAACCGCAGACTTTTCTAGAGGGGGGAGTTCTGACCAAAGTCTACCAGCTCTATAAAATTTCAAAAAATTAGTAAGGATAAAGTCTAGCAGGGGGTAGGGGGGTCTGAGTTTTTCAAAAATGAGTCTACGTGGTTTATGTACAGGCCCATACAGTAACCATCTGTGTTAGTGTAAAGAATTTATAGTTAAAACCATTGAAGAACAAGTCCATATATTGTAACAATGTATCTTAAATACAGCTAATAGATTGGATTATGCGGCAAATGTTTTTTCATCATGCGGGCTTTTCTTGAATTTTTTAGGATCCAGTTTTTTTTCCAGTTTTTTTGTTGCATTCTTCCAGTTCATTAAAAACAAATATTGGCAACGCTGCTAGGGTCACTTTTATCTTTTGAAATTGCCAGTGTTTACCATTATAATCAATGCATTAGTTATTTATGTCTAGCTAATTTTTATTTGGTAGGTAGTATCGTAGTTGTTTTGTTTTTTTGTCTGTCTCGATTTTTGTCTGAAATTATTAATTATTTTGTTAGACATTTGCTCTAAAGTCTCAACATTCGAAATTCTATGTATTTCGTTAGTACTGTACCAAGAAGGCAGCTTCAAAATCATCTTCAGAACTTTGTTCTGAATCCTTTGAAGTGTTTTTTTTTCCTGGTAGCACAACAACTAGACCATATTGGAACAGCATAAAGCATGGCCGGTCTAAAAATTTGTTTAAATATTAGTAGTTTGTTCTTCAGACAAAGCTTTGATTTTCTGTTTATAAGACTTTGGTTTTTTAATCATTATTTATTTTGTAGGTCCAATCGTGATTCAACTAAAAAAGTTTGCAATTCTGCTATTCAGAATTTTGCCAATAAACTTATCAGCAAAAACGAACTTATCTGCATTGGGTACATCTTTTCAAGCCGTGGCCACATTAAACTTATGCGCAGTAATCTGCTCAAAGTCTACTTTACAAGATGTGCTAATGTTAATAGTTCTTATAAGGTGTACCCAATCGGATAAATGTATGTTTGTTGTAGTGAATCCCTCGACCAGAAGTCAGAGAGAGAAAGAGAGCTTTTGAAGTTTGCCCGAGCGCTGATCTCATACACAAAAACTCGGAGTCTATAAGGTGTTGATGAGCAGTATTAGATCATGTAAGGATACATCGTGCGTTTGATAGGTGGGACTATCAGATGTTGATCGAAGAATAAGACTCAGAAGTTTCCAAGATAGTGTTTAGTAAATCCAAGTTAATGGAGCTATATCAACAAACATTCCAAGAAGAGATGCAACATTATAAGAATTTAAGGTGCTGCCCATAAAGTGGGAGGGATCTGGATTGGAAAAACTTGAGATGTTTTTGTAAATATTTGATTTATAACCTCGAAAGTATTTCTTTTAAATTTGTTATCAAGGGGAAATTTCCAAAGTGTTAGTAGTTTTAATAGTAGTTCACAATGTTTCTTAACCTTCTTCAGGTGTCGGGGCCAATGTGACCCAGAATGGATTTTAAAAAGGGTATTTCATTCTAAAATAAGCGTCATGATGTTTGAATTCTTTTTTAACTTTTCCTAAATCATAGGAAATTACGTTTTTGAATCGGACCCAATTTTTTTGATATATCTGAAGGGCTGTTAAAAAAGTTACGAATAAGGTGTTTCTGGTCATATTGAACCGGATTTCATATTCACATTGTGGAAAATTTTTCAAATTTCTTTAGATCGTTCCTCTCCAAAATCTATAAGTAATAGTTATGACGAACAAATGTGTGAAGTAGTCGGTACATGCTAAAAATAATAAACCCAACAGCGGGAGATAATTTCTCACGCATGTTAGGCAGTGCTGGGAGGAGGGGCAAATCGCTAAAAACCAGATAAAAGCAATAGATAGTATACGAGCTCAACCGGTTGCATAACCCTTTTAACAGCCAAGAGGGTATCCTCCCTTGCCTTCCCTACATTGGGTAGTATGGTAAAGGGTTATGTGCCTGATCCGGATACTACCGTTCAAACGCCTCCCGCTCGTTTTCAACCTCAGATGTTTTTAATTTCAAAAAGCCTGCCGTTACCATATACGGAATCACCAAAACACCTTCTCTTCATTTCTATTTGTTGTAGCAAAAAATTACCGTCCACTCCTAGAGCTTCGCATGGAGACGAGAAATTATCTGCTTCTGACAAAAAATTCATCAAAGATCGTTACTCCACGCATGGGAGAATAAGAAAAAGAACAATCAAAGTGTAATAATTATGGTTCAGGGGTTTATTACGGTTTTCATTTTACGGTTAAAAAGACGAACCTCACCCAAGTGAAATATGGCAGAGTTCATTCGAGGTGACGATTCGAATGAACTCGGTTGTTATTATAGCTGCCACGGCATCATCGCGGAAACTTTAGATTTATAGGGCTACTAAAGATTTTCACTTTCACTATCACTTCCACTTCACGGAGTATATTTTTGATCACGGTGATACCAGTAATACGATTGAAAATGTGAGGTGGTGTGTAAGTGAAGTGAAAGTGATGGTGCAGTTCATGAATTCCATGAATTTTGATACCAATATTGCCAGGGTTTCCTTCTAAATATGTTCATGGCCACTCGAGGCCCCACGGGAACCTGTTACAGTATGGTCGTTTCAGGAACAAGTCAACATATGGCCCACTATAGAGGAGAAATAGTATCTAGGAAATTTTCCAAAAGACATCCGTTCCGGAAAATTCAAAAGGAGGTCCGATATAGTCTCCGTACCGAAACACAGCGCCGGAAACCCGGATTTTTAGAAAACAGATGAATTCAAATGGTTATTGCCGATAATGTACTTGAAGCGAATTTGTTTTTAAATCTAACGGGCCAAAGAGTTAGAATCGGTCAATAATCGTGAGAGTTATAATCATTTGAATTTAGTGGTTACCTGGGTACCCTGTCGATCACATAAGGGTTATTAATATTTTGGTTAGCTTGGTACAAATCTAGGCGTATGAAACATTGTTGTAATGATAGTATAGAGGAAATTTATGTTATGTACGCATGTATTAGCAAAGCAGGAGAGATGTTTGGTGTGTTAATATATTCTACCAGTATTTTAAATCAATGAAATATAATCATGTTCATGAAATATATAAGTGAAATATGGAATATGTAAAGGAAATAAGTATATATAAAATGTATATATGTAACAGATTTTGAAGTCGAATACCTTGCGTGTTAAAATTGCATGTAACAGTTAATGTTAGAACCTTTAAAAATAATACAATCGGAATCACTCTATGCTAACTGAAATTGTTAAAACTAGAAACTTCCACTATCGAGGCTGTGAAGAAGAAAAATGAACCAAAAAGGAAACCTTATCGAATTTTTCAGTAATCAGTTCGAATGTTCAAGCCACAGATTCAGCCGCCTCATGTATTAACGGCTTTTTATGCAGACCTTCAATGTAGAGGAGAATGGAGAAAGGATCGAAAAATAATTAAACATTCAAAATTAAATAAAATATCTATGAAGTAATGATAACAAGAGTATTTGGTAAAATGTCTATTTGCGTATCAGAAAATGAAAAATATATTCAGTAATAAATGCAAAAGTGTAACGCAGATTCAGATGCAGCTTCTTGTAGTCAAGGCACCAGTTACTTCCTAATCGTAAGAGGAAGAGAAAAGATAGAAAAGATCATTGTACTTACCAAACACAATAATCAATAGTCTATATTTTACGCTGCAAAAAATATACACCGTATTGGCTAATGAATAATATGGATCACACAAATTGCGATCCCTACCGCCAGCCCACAACAACACCACCAGAGAGTTTTATTGATTTTTCCCGTGATCGTTCGATCACTCACGCGCGAACAACGCGCTATGCCCGATAACAAAGTAATTGGTGGTGAACTAATTATCGACTTCGAATATAGTTGGGCGCAGCATAATTAATCATCAATTAAAGAGAGATTTGAGCAATAAAATGAAAAAGTGCCATTAAATTATTGCCTGTGCCAATAGCACGTGTGATCAGCATTAAAAATTAGAATGAGCAATAAAGATGAGAAAGATCTTCGATAACTGCAGACCGGTAACTGTCAACAGCAACAGCTATTAGTATATGTGCAATTAAATATATAGTATTTCTGCCACATTGTAATTTGAGCACTAAACCATTCGCATATGTCTTTAATTTTGTTAGATTTTCCCATAAAACAGTAGAAATGAGCAATGGATATTTATTTATCCATTGCTCATTTTACTGTTTTTATGGGAAAATCCAACAAAATTAAAAGACATATGCGAATAGTTTAGTGCTCAAATTACATAATTTGGCGGAAATACTGCCATATTTAATTGCACATATACTAATAGCTGTTGCTTTATTTGATAGATTTACCGGTCACAATTAGATTATCCGAAGATCTTTTCTCATCTTTTATTGCTCATTCCTAATTTTTTAATGCTGATCACACATTATTTGTTGGCACAGGCCTTAATAATTTAGTGGCACTTTTTTCATTTTTTGGTGCTTTTTCTGAATTACTAAGTGCAGGTAAATATTTTAGTCTATAGTTAATTACAGTGACATCTTACCTAGCTGTAGTTTTATTGTTCTATTTTTCTGTTCTCACTCGATCACTCGTCACTGAACAATAGTAAAACGAGATATAGACAACGCGTTAAGCCCAGGGTTGCCGGGATTATTTTCGTTCCCTTTCTTTATTCTTTTGCTTAAAAAATCTTTGTTTATCTGTGTTTAACTGCAAAAAACTTTGCAGAAATATTGTAAATCTTGTTGTTGAAGGAAACAGATCAGTATACAAGGGATTAATGTTCACTCATGATAATGAATCATGAGGTGATAACTAAAAGTTTCAGGGTAGGTGAACAAAATCGTAACGGATTTAACAATCAATGATTGTTATGATGTGTGTACATTAATTTGTTGAATTTAGAATTAAGTTGTGATGTTAATATTAGCTGATCATCTCCTTTCCTCCTTTGGCATACATGATGTCCGTACTCAAGCGATTCCGGATTTTGGACTCATTCGCTCCACTCCTTCTGCAAAACAATGCGGAATTAGTCAACCGTTCACAATGAACTTTCTTAGTAAGCGAAACGCCAGCTTCCCAACAGCTCGTTTGAAATACAGACGTTTTCTTCAAGAAATTTAGAAATCTTCTGATTCTATCACCTCGCTTGATCTTGCAAAGGCTACCGTCCTCATTTACAATGGCATGTTTCTCACCGCTTCAAAGAAGTTCGATATTGTTTTCATAATCGAGTTGAACTTCAAAGGACGACAGCTTGAGGTCAACGTTTGATGCAGTAATTAGAACTGGATCGTTCAGATCAAAGCGTTTAAGAATCTGATTAATAAAATCGGTATAGAAAGCACAGCAGATCAAGTGAAAAACCTCTTTCCTGGTATCATCGAGAAATTCGGATTGAAGCATTTTTCCTGCAGCTACTCCGATATATATTTCTGTCTTCTAATGAAGATGTTTCTCGAAATATGAAACTCTGAAATCCTGATTACACATGTTCAGGATCCCGTAGCCTATGACTGGAAGATACGATACGCTTCGTTGATAAAAGGAAATACTTAGCTTAAGAAGTGAGAATCGGCTGTCACATCGGGTAATTAAGATGACAACAATCAAACCGTTGTCTAGGTTAAATTAGAACGAGAAAAACAACACGAGCTCCGAAAACCATTCCATATTCCATTTGAAAACTGACTCTAACTGATAGCCATCTGATGGCAGACGAATGCCGAACGGAGTCATCTGGAATCTTTTGGGTTTTTTGGGCTGTAGGACAAGTAACTGCAGATATTTCACATCATTTTTTCTAGGTACAATGGCTGTTTTTGTATGCATAACTTTCACAAAGAGCCAAAAAGTGGCAAGTGTATTTGACAATTATCACATGGGGGACATTCACGTTTCAGCAGCTTCTTGGCGGATCGGTAAGAATCCATCTGATTTAAAGCTCTAATAACTTTTTTTATGTTGTAATCGATGTCATCGATCTGGAACAGTTTATCAATTGCGCAAAATGTGTATAGATTTCCACATTGCAAGATTATATTGAAGATAACAAAAAATCATGTTTGAATTAACTATGCTTCGAAAAGCACAAATAACTGTCGAGAACATTATTCTAACTGCCCAATATTCCTGTGCATAAATGGATAAAAATACTTCTAAGTTAGAAGAACAGTATTCTGTAGAAATCACTGCATGGTATCAAATTCTGTTGAATTTTGTAGAGCAATATCTTGCGGAACTCTGAAAAAAATACTTCGTTAGTAAAATACATGAAGAAAATATTTAAGTATTTGAAAGAACCATCACAGACATCCTATACAAAATTTGAAAAATAATTCCACAAAAACCTATTTTGGAGTTTTTGAAGTTAAAAATTAAATATATGAGATTACAGAATTCATGCAAAAAATTCTGTTAAGATATCTCCAACAAACCAGGATTTTCTCCAAGAATTACTTCAGTAATAACCGTATAGTTTTTGTTTTATTCTTTCATATGTCCTCTTGGGCTTCCTTTAAAATCACAAAACCTCACTAGATCAGGGATTCCTCCTAACATTTCATTCCAAGAAAATTTTGAAAAACTGTAGATTCAATTCCAGAAGAATCCCTGAAGGAATGCCTACAAACGTATGAAGAATACTTATGGAAACGCAAAATGGAATATCTAAAGGAGCGTCTGAGAATCTTTGAGCAATTCTATAAAATGTTCATAAATTATCTCAAAAAATTGATAGAGAAATCATTTGGGGCCAAACACACAAACTGAATTTCAAACCGTCATCTGTCACTGTAGTGTCAGAGTCAATTGTTTTCTTTTGCTTCATGGGCCACACTGAAAGTAGTATTGATAAAAAGTTGGATCCTGCACTGTACTCATATTTCGAAGTTGAAGTTTTTTAGTGGGCAAACAATTCCCAAAAATCTGAAAAATCTTGGTATTTTTCAAGAATCTGTAATCTTTACATACAGATATCTGTATGAAAGAATTGAAAAAAAAAACTGTGTCAATCAAGATAAATCTGTGCATGTGGCAAACCCTGGTTAAGCCTGGTAACAAAAAAGTATCGATACAACCGTTCAAAGCTAATGCCCAAAGAAGACTGTACAACGAATAATCAAGTTTAAAAATACAAAGCAACCCCATGACAAAACATATGATAATACAAAATTATTTAAAATTTACAAGAAAAGCTTCGGATAATCGAGGCTGAAATTCCGGATAATCGAACCTCGAGTCTGACCTGTACCAAGTTCAGTAATTAAAATATTTGTTTCCTCTCAGGAAACTAAAAGCGGCTCTATCATCAACAATCCTTTTATTTTGCTTTGCATTTTAGAATTAGATTTAAATTTCATTTGGATTTTCTCCATTCCCTTCAATTGAATATTATAATTGATACTTAAAGTCTGATATGCATATGTTAAATTGATAAGCCTAACTTAACCTATGTATTTGTTCCATTTAGATTGCATAAAACCAGGCATCACGATCCTTATAATGTTTCATACTACAGAAATTCCAATGAATTAAACAACACATAAAATCCCAGAAGAAAACGCGAGGTGAGCATGTAAGCATAAATTTTCACCACCACCAGTCGCTCAGCTCCTCCAACACATCGGGCTGTTGGCTTTTCATTTTTCATTTGCAAATATTTTAACCCTCGAGCAGCATCCCAGAAGAAGAGGAAGAAGAAAAAAAAAATCCGAAGAAAAGCGAAACAGCGAAATTCTACCACCAGAAGTTGCCGCGGTTTCCGTGACAGACTATCGAAGGTTGGGGAGTCATATTTAACATTCGTATGTGTGCATATGATTTTACCCCCATTTGGCAATTCAAGCAAAAAATCCGCTACTTTACAAGAGGGTGAAAGGATTTTTTCGTGTTGAAGTCTTTGTATGGTAATGAATGTGTTTTGCATCTGGAGACGACGACGCGGATGATGATGATGATGATGATGATGGTGGTGATGATTCATGTGTGGAGATGAAAAAGTGCATTCATTAGCGATATGAATGGTTACTTCCATCATACGGGAGTTGAATGACACTGAAACAAATTTGAAACTTTCCATTCTAAATATCAAACAAACATCAAATCATCTCTATCTTGTTTAAGACTCTCGTTTATTTTATTTTCTCAATTTACCACAAGAATGGGAACAATAGTAAATCGTTGATCTTTCGATGGCATTTCGAAGGATTAGATTCCTGTGTTTCAGGTCTCGTATACATACATTAGATGGCGCCAGATAAGCGGTTTAGCAATAGGAACCACTTGAGTTGAAGTATCTATTTTCACTTCTCCAGCATGCAGCAATCGCTTAAGCTCCAAAAATCACATATCGTCCCTTTCTTCGTGTAATATGATTTGAGAAGCTTTGCGGAGGCTTAGCAAGGTGAGGTTGATTCCGAGTGCCCATCCCGGGAGGTATGGGCTCAAAACTGACCTTCCCGGTCCAGTTTTACCTTGCTTCGTTTCGAGCAAAGGTTCGGACCATGACCTAGCCGAAAAAGAAAGAAAAAAAGTTTCCATTCAAAGGACGGAGTCGGTTCACACTTTAAGGTAGGTATGTCGTAGGTAAGGCAAAGAAGAGTGAAACAGAAGCTAAAATGCAGATCGTTTGCCATTCATCGTTTCCTTCTTTGCGAGCGCGTCTTTTTCTGGTGCCTGGTGCTGGCAGAAAAGGATGTGGCAACAAGAAACGAGATGTTTTAGTCTTCATGGTTTACATGTTGAGCGCACGAAGCTGAAGACGAGTACCGGCTGGGACAGGTAGAGCATATGAGTTGTGGATGAGGAAAAAAAAAGGGAATGGATGTAGCAATTCAAGTCCCTTTAAGGATAGAATTGCCTCTTATCAATCTTGCCGGGAGTGGCGGTTGCTTGTCGGAGCAAGGAATTAGCAGCTAAACTGTGGCGAGACGTATGCTTAGACTGTCTAGTAGTAGCTGATGGTAAGATACATGATTGTAGATATGTCTTCGATGTTTTGTAAAGGAAATGTAAAAAAAACTAATCATACGGGTTTTTAACTGCCAGGGTTTCACCTTTTCAAGAACTTTTAAAATACAAATTCGGAATCCTATTTATCATCTATTTCTCAAATGACGTCCCATATTGATATGAAAAGCTTATATTAGCAACCGCGGCAAAGTTATCAAAATATTAAAACGGAAAGACCGCTTCCGAGTTGTCTAGTACTATGTAGTATTTACACTCAGTAGCAAAAAAAAAGCCGAGCAAAATTTTCTTCCAAAAAACGCGTTGTTCAACCTTCTGTAACTTTGTCAATTATCAATTTATTTCGCTGAAATTTTGACAACGTTATAACTTTGGAGCCTCAACTTTGACGCCAGCTGTAGTCCAAACCACTTGAAGGAAACAGTTCAAATTTTGTCCACATAAATTTCTGTATTTTTTTAAGTCATGGAGAAATTTTTAATATGTTACCTAAATTTTTCACAGAAATACGTTTTTTTTTTAAATTGGTATGTCCAAAATGACTTTTTTCACATATGTTATGATAACTTCAAATTTATAAATTTTATCAACATAAAATTTTGGTCACATGAGGTAAAAACATTAGTTATAACGTTGTCAAAATTTCAGCGAAATAAATTGATAATTGACAAAGTTACAGAAGGTTGAACAACGCGTTTTTTGGAAGAAAATTTTGCTTGGCTTTTTTTTTGCTACTGAGTGTATCATCACATTTTGGTCGATAGTTTTATGATCTCAAAGTCAACGGCAAGCTTCTTTTTACACGCTGGCACTCATTTCGAAAACCCAAACGCTTCTCACCGATGGATCGGAAAACAGCTCGGAATCGCACATTCAACCGTATCTCATGTGATCAAAACGTTCAAGGACCGTAAGACAACCAAGCGGAAAAATGGTAGTGGCAAAAAACGTGGCACATCAAATCCGGAGAAGGCCAGGATGGTATTGAACCAATTTAAGCGTTATCCCAACATTTCGATCAGGGATGTTGCGAAAAAGGCAAAACTTTCAGTTTGTTTTGTGCAAAAAACATTGAAACGTTCTGGATTACATGTGCACAAGGTCCAGAAGGCACCGAACCGGAGCGATAAACAGAACTCGGTGGCCAAAACTCGTGCAAGAAAACTGTGGGACTGGGAGTGGCTCACAAACCGTTCTGCATTGTGATGGACGATGAGACCTACATTAAAGCCGACACCAAAAAAATGCCAGAACAGGAACACTACGTCGCCACGTCTAAGTTGGCCGTTCCGGAGAGTGTACAGAAGAAGAAACTGTCGAAATTCGCCAAAAAATTCCTTGTCTGGCAAGCGATCTGCGGATGTGGCAAAATGAGCCAGCCTTTCATCACCTC
The DNA here is from genome assembly GCA_034211315.2 of Aedes japonicus. Lineage (NCBI taxonomy): Eukaryota > Metazoa > Arthropoda > Insecta > Diptera > Culicidae > Aedes > Aedes japonicus. The sequence continues at coordinate 15,522 of JASCZW010002973.1, read as the reverse complement.
TGGGACCTTCAACGGACAAATCTACAAGGACGAATGCCTCCAAAAACGACTTCTGCCCTTCTTGAGATCTCACGATGGCCCGACACTGCTTTGGCCGGATTTGGCATCTTGTCACTATGCCCGGCCCCTCTGGCACAGACTGGTACAAAGATAATAATGTAGTTCTTGTACCAAAAGACGGCAACCCTCCAAACACTCCGGAGCTTCGCCCAATTGAAAAACTTTGGGCAATCATGAAGGCAAAGCTCGTTTAAACTCCAAAACTGATAGAAAATGAACTTGAACTAAAGAAAGTGTGGTTAAAAGTGAGTAAGCAAGTCGGTCCTATCATTGCCCAAACTTTGATGAAAGGGGTCAAGGCAAAAGTGTGGATATTTGGGTTGGGAGAAGAGGTTCCAATGATGTCAAAACTTAACCATTTAGTAGTACTTTATTTCCAGAAAGTTTGAAAAGAATCGGGCTCAAGGAAACTTTTTGGTGACCTATTTTTTGTGTCCAAATTTCATAGAATACAGTCTTTAATTATCAGGTTTGGTTGAAATTTGTGTTTGAAATCACTATAGAAACCTTTCTTGCATTGAATAAACCCGGCATACAAATTTTGGTTCCATTTGCTTGATTAGTTCTCAGGTTATGCAGAAATTTGTGTTTTGTTTGTATGGGAGCCCTCCCCCTTCCAGAAGAGAGAAGCGGTCTCAAATAATCATAACGACCTTCTCCAGCCCCAAAAAGCCCTGCATCCATATTTTCACTTCGACAGAGAATCAGACAGAAATTCATTTTAAGATATCTAATAATCCTGCGTCTAATAACCCCCACATGCCAAATGTGGTTACATTTACTTGAATAGTTCTCGAGTTATGCAGAAATTTGCGTTAAACTTGTATGGGAGCTCCCTCCCCTCTCAGGGAGCAGAAGGTTCTTAAACCACCATAGAAATAAGTCCATCCTTCAAAAAAATCCACATGCCAAATTTGATTCCATTTGCTCCATTTTCCATTTGCTTAGTTCTCGAGTTATGCAGAAATTTGTGTTTAATTTGTTTGAGAGCCTCCCCCCTTCTCCTTCAGAGGGCGTAAGAATCTCAAATCACCACAGAAACATTTCTCTCCCTCAACCAATATATGCCAAATTTGGTTCCATTTGCTTGATTAGTTCTCGAGTTATGCAATAAATTGTGTTTCATATGTATTGGAACTTACCTTTCAGAAATCGAAGGGGTCTCAAACTATCATGGACACATTTCTCTCCTTCAAAAACCTTCATCTGTTAAATTTGGTTCCATTTACTTAATCAGTTCTCGAGTTATGCAGAAATTTGCGTTTCATTTCTATGGGAGGCACCCCCCCCCTTCATTCAGTGAGCAGAGCGGTCTTAAACCACCATAGAAACATTTTTCTCCTTCAAAAACCACCATATGCCAGATTTGGTTCCATCTTCTTGATTTGTTCTCGAGTTATCCATAAATTTTGTTTCATTTATATGGGAGAACCCCTCTTCCCCTCCACTTTCAGAAGGCAGAGGGGTCTCAAATCAGCATTGAAACAGTATTTATCTTCAAAAACCTCCACATGCCAAATTTGGTTCCATTTGCTTGATTGGTTCTCTAGGGCAGCATAATTAATCATCAATTAAAAGAGAGATTTGAGCAATAAATGAAAAAGTGCCATTAATTATTAAGCCTGTGCCAACAAATAATGTGTGATCAGCATTAAAAATTAGAATGAGCAATAAAAGATGAGAAAAGATCTTCGGATAATCTAATTATGACCGGTAAATCTGTCAAATAGCAACAGCTATTAGTATATGTGCAATTAAATAGCAGTATTTCCGCCAAATTATGTAATTTGAGCACTAAACTATTCGCATATGTCTTTAATTTTGTTAGATTTTCCCATAAAAACAGTAAAAATGAGCAATGGATATTTATTTATCCATTGCTCATTTTACTGTTTTTATGGGAAAATCCAACAAAATTAAAAGACATATGCGAATAGTTTAGTCTCAAATTACATAATTTGGCGGAAATACTGCCATATTTAATTGCACATATACTAATAGCTGTTGCTTTATTTGACAGATTTACCGGTCACAATTAGATTATCCGAAGATCTTTTCATCTTTTATTGCTCATTCCTAATTTTTTAATGCTGATCACACATTATTTGTTGGCACAGGCCTTAATAATTTAGTGGCACTTTTTTCATTTTTTGGTGCTTTTTCTGAATTACTAAGTGCAGGTAAATATTTTAGCCGTTCTCTAGTTATACAGAATATTGTATTTCATTTGTATGGGACCCCCCTTTCAAGACGGGGAGGGATCTGAAACCATCATAGGTATCTTTCTTGCCTTTAAAACCTCATACATGCTAAATCAGATTTCTTTTGCTTGATTAGTTCTCGAGAATGTAGAAATGAGTGTTTCATTTGTATGGGAGATTGTACCGCTCCGACGCTTACACCCTCTTCCTTGGGCACCCTTTTCTCAAGGACACCCTTTTCTCAAGGAAAACTGAGCACTTTTTTGATGCTATGTCATTCAGAAATGTGCAAACAAAAGGACGCAGTCAAAACATGTTGAAATATTTCATTATATTCAATGTGACCGTTAAAATAAGGTGCACAGATAAAAAGAAACATTGAATTTTATGCGTTTTCTAATGCACATAAATGGAATGCTAGATTTGGCAGAAATAAATGGGATATTTCATGTAAATTGAGGTCAGATAACGCCTGCATCTAGCCTTTTGTATGACATATTACAAACATTTTTGTATGTTGTATGGATAATTGGATACAACTTTGCTGTTTACGCCTCCTTTAGGTTGAAATTAAACGAGAGGAAATTGTACGCGCTTGTTTAAATTAATTTTTTTTTCTGTATGTGCTTATACCTTCTGGAACAGTCGTTAGGTTCAGACAGACAGACAGACAGACAGAAATCCATTTTTATATATATAGGTACATCAGCTATCTTAGAACTAAAGTTAGGAAGGTGGATAATAAATTCATCAAAAACTATTTATAAATCATGTTTCATCGGAATTTGTAATGATTTTACGTTGAAATTTATTTTTTTATGACAAAAAGTGAACGGTGGTCGAATTTCCGACAGTGATCACATTACAAGGTTTTGTTTGGAAAATGGTGCGTAACTATCGTAAGAGCCAATAATTTCACCGTGGCTTTTGGATCAGATTGGAATGAATGCCTTGAAAAAACGAAAACCGAAGAAATGTCTCAAGCAGAAACCGCAAGAAAACTGAATTGTAGTCGACTGACAATTTACAACAAGCTCTGTGAATCGCACCGGAAAGTTCCTCTGTCGGGACTGGTTGGCTCTATTCCTTTGCGATCGTTAAGAGCTAAGCTGTTGGTTTGTCTCAAAACAAGTCAAGAGAAACATTATCATGGAACATCGCTGAAGGTTTCAAAGAGCTTTTTCAAGATCAGAACATTACCTTAGCTTTTGAAACCTCTTTGACATTATTATTACTTCCTTGAAATTATTGGAACTCCACTGAAGAATTCGGAATATCCTAAATATTATTTCAAACTCTAGAGACTCGGAAGTCTCGACCTTGAACTCGATCATCCTTGAAGTGCATGGAAATTCACTGAAGAAATTGGAACTTCCATGTAATTCTCGGAAGTTCGCTGCGTAGATCTTTAGACTCTCCTGAATTTTGAAAGGTTTCTAATTTTTTCTGTATTTTTCCATGAAGATCTTAAAATTTCAGGTTTGTTACTAGATCCTTAAAGAACTCCTTAAGATTCAATGCTAACCAAGGGACCAAAAAACCAAGGGAGAAAAATTAAAAAAAAATCAGTTAAATTCATAGAAATCCAGGAAAGCTCTTAGAACTTCGTAGCAAATTTAGCGAAATACCAAGCATTCCATAGAATACACGATACATTTAGAAAAATCTAGAGAACTTCAGGCAAGCCTGCGAAAAATTGAGTTAAGCTCCTAGAACATCAGAGAAGTCTGGATAATTTCAGAATAAATATATAGGAAATCAACGAGGCCCTACAAATTTCAATAAAGTTCCGAAAACATCAGTGAAGTCCGGAGAAGCTTAGAGATACTCGGTGAATTCTCGATCAGTGAAATCTCGATACTTTGTTTAAAGTACCAAGATCCTCAGAAAAGTCTAGAGAACTTTGAAGGCCGAAAACGTCAGAAAAAATATCGAAAGACATGTGAAACCCAGAAAAATCTAGAAAATTTCTGTGAAGTCTGGAGAGCTCCAAGAGATCTAGGAGAAGATTAGTTAACTTCAAGAATTTGAGAATTTCTCATTCAGGAGAGACTCCTTGAATGTCAGCTAAATTGCATCCCAAGTAATACACAAAACATCTTTTAGAATGATTTATAACGGTTTGTACTATAAATGTATTATTAACGTATTGCAAAACATGTCAAGATTTGAGCGGATTGAAACTCTCGTATTTTATACATCACTCTGACAAACGGTCGAAGTAAAAATACTGTTTTCTCTACTGAACAATACTTTATTATTCTTAAAAACATGGTTTCATACATTTATAATACATAAACAGGACAAGATTTTATGGGTAGTTCCATATACTGTTGAAATTACATTACACCAACCATGTTTTGCGAAACGTGTTCTTTTTTCTCATTACGATGAAGAATGTGGTTTCACTGCCCACGGGAAGCATATAATAGATACTTAGAGTTTGCTTTTCAACAATCTGGGTTGGCTTAGCAAAGAAGCTACAAACCAACCACGCCAAGCACTAGGGTTCGAATCCCACGTTTGTCAATGTAATGTTTTGTATGAGGATAGTTTTTTTTTCCATTTCATGTTTTATAAGGCTTCACTTTTTGCGCTTTTTGCGTTATATTAAGGTATGAAATAAAGTATTGAACACTTTAATTTATAACCTGTTTTTGTCATTTAACAGTATTTTCAACTTGTTTAATACAAGCTGTGTTGCTTGGGATGAAACGCATGGAAGTTCCGAAATCTCCAGTGAAACATAAAATCATCAGAGCTGTCCCTTGAATAACAATGAAGTTCCAAGAACTTCAAAAAAGTCTCTAATAAATAGTTGAAATCCGGTGAACTTGGGAAAATCTCAGGAAGTCCCATAATTTGCAGAAAACTACCAAGAAGAGGATTTTGGAAACCTCCCTTAAACTTCAGATATATTTCTACACTGAAAGTTAGTTTTAGTTCATATAACGAAATCGAAGGTAGAATTAACGAATCTGCAACGAAACTGATTTGTACTTCCTATAAAGATACAATCGTAAATAATGGCACAAACGCAACTTTCAAAAGCTTTTATTGATTCAGAAAGAACATTCGTGCATTGTACGAAAACAATACAAAGAGCTACACATATTTTGTTTCAAATTGAAAATAAACGTCCCTCTGATGATTGCCTGAATGACGGAGAGATATACTTTATCGGCTTAAAATTTAGTTGACAAAAAAGCGCAATCACGTGGAGTTGTCCGGCGTTGATTTTAATGTTTCTGACATGGCGTTCGATCCTATATTTTTGGGGAGGGCTGATAATGCATCTGTGGTTTATCTCAACAGGTCATGCTGACTCGTGAGAAGTTCCTTGATTAATGAGCATGAAATTTTAACCATCGAGAGCGCTTTTATTTCTATTTTGGGATGGATAAATTATTCTCGCCTATCTCAGCAGCAACACCAATTAGCATGAGTACGATAGAAGCGAAGCCGCGATTTGCTGGTCCTTGCGAAATCCAATTCGTGCATGTTACAAACTTATGAGAACTTCAAAAAAGTGCTGAGAACATGATTGAAGTCAGCAGATCTTTAGGGATTTCTTGGTAGTTCCATGGGAATTAATTAAACTTCAGAAAAGTCTTGAAAACTTCAGTCAAGTTTCAAGCTTTTCAGAGAAATCTAATGAACTTCATTGAAGTCTCTAGATGTTTAGTGAAGCTCGGAGAACCTCAACTAAGTCCCGAGATTTTCAAAAAAGTCCGTAGCTTTGCTTTGACAGCCCCAAAAACTTCTGAAAGAATCATAGAATATCAAGAAAGTGCCTAAATTAACATGAAAGTCCCAATTTCTTCAGTGAACTTCCAAGATCATTTGAGATGTCCCTTGATAATAGTGAAGATAAGAGAACTTTATAAAAGTCCCGAGAAATTAAGTGTTACCCAATGAACTTCAGCAAACTCAGGAACAACAAATTCCAGATAACTTCAGTGAAATCTTGAGATCTAAAATAAAGCTCCGAAGCTTCAAGGAAGTCCTAACGATTTCAGATCACTCTCTTGCTGAGAATTCCCTTAAACTTCAGATTACTCTTTAGGAATTCAGAGAAGTTCTTAAAACATCAGAGAAGCTCCATGAAATTCAGAAAAGTTCCGTGAAATTCAGAGAAGTTCCGTGAAATTCAGAGAAATTTCATAAATTTCGACGAAGTTCCGTGAAACTTGGAGAGTACTTTAGAGTCCTTGAAACTTCAGAGATTTAAGATCACGAAATTTCAGAGCAACCAGAGGAACCAGACGATACTTCAAAGAAGTTCACTAAACTTCTGAGAAACCAGAGCAACCAGACGATACTTCAAAGAAGTTCACTGAACTTCTGAGAAAAACACGGATCCTTAGAGACACCTTTGGAACTTCTGTAAAGTTCATAGAATGTTAGGAAAGTGTCGAGAATTATATGCAGCCCCCAATATCTGAAGTAAAGGCTTAAAGAACTTTTATGAAGTCCGTAAAACTTCAGAAAGCTCCTGAGTATTTAATTGAACTTCAGTGAATCCCAGGAATTATCAGCGAAATCCAGAGAACTTCAGTGAATTCTCGAGAGCTTAAGCTAAAAGATTCAGAAAACTCTCTAGAATTGCAGAGAACTCATTTAAACTTCCAATTACTCATTGTAAATTCAAAGAAGTTACAAAAACTTCAGAAAAATTCTGTAAAAATCAGATAAGTTCCGAAATTCAGAGAAGAGTCTTCAGAGAAGTTTCGCTAGCTTCATAACAGTTTTGAGAATGCAAAAACTTTTGAAAACTTCCGAGAGGTCATCCATACTTAACAAAAGTCCTTTAAACTTCAACCCTCAAACTTTAAAGAAGTCCTTGAAACTTCAGAAAAGTTCACGGAATTTATCATTGGAACATCAAAGAAGCTCACGAAATTTCTGAGAAGTTCACGGATCTTTAGAAAAGCGTCGAAACTAAAGAGACCTTCTTGGAATTTCTGTAAAGTCTATAGACTGCCAGGAGAGTGACGAGAATTGTATGAAACTCCCAATATTTGAAATGAAGTTTCTAGGACATCAGGGTTGTCCGTTGAATTACAGTGAAGTTTGAAGGTTTCCAATGAAGTTCTGAGAACTTCAAAAAATGCCCAGAGACTTTAAGTGAACTTAAGTGAACTCAGGAAACTTTAGTTAAATCCATAGAACTTCAGTGAAGGTGAGGTTTCAAGAAAGTCCCAAAAATTTCAGATAATTCTCTATAATTTCATCAAATGCCTTAAAAGTTCAAATAACTCTCAAGAATTTCAAAGAAATTTCGAGAAATTCAGAGAAGTTTCTTGAGCTTCAGAGAAGTTCCAAGAAACTTCAGAACATCTTGCAGAGCTTCAGCAAAGATCCAGGAACATGAAAACGTTTTGAAAATTTTCAAGAACATCAGAGAAGTCCACGAAGCTTCATAGAAGTGCTCCAAGCTAAAGATAAAATCTCAAAACATCAGAGAAGTCTTCGACACTTCTGAGAAATTCATGGAATTTTAGAAGTGTCCTCAGAACCATAGATTAGTTCACGAAACTTCAAAGATGTCATTGGAGCTTTAAAGGAGTCCATGGAACATCAGAAGTTCAAAGAGGTCCTTGGATCTTACGAGATAGTGTTGAGAGAAATTAACGGAATTTCAGATAAGTTCACGCATATTCAGAGAAGTTCACGAAACTTTAAAGAAGTCAAAGGAGTTCAGCAAAGTTCCTGTAAGTTGAGAAAGTTTTGAAAGTTTCTGAGATCCTTATAGAAGTCCACAAAACTTCAGAGAAGTGCTCCAAGCTACAGATAAATTCTCAAAACATCGGAGAAGTCTTCGACACTGCTGACAAATTCACAGAATTTTAGAGGTGTTTTTAGAACCTCAGCTTAGTTTACGAAACTTCAGAGAAGTCATCGGAGCTTAAGAGAAGTCCATGGAACTTTATAGAAGAGTTCAGAAGTTTAGAGAAGTCCTTGGATCTTACAAGATATTTTATAGAAAAATTCAACAAGAGAACATCAACACTTCTAAGAAATTCACGGAACCTTAAATGTGCCCTCAGAACTACAGCTTAGTTCACAAAACTTCAGAGAAGCCATCGGAGCTTAAGAGAAGTCCATGGAACTTCAGATAGTTCATGGATATTCGGAGAAGTTCACGAAACTTTCTTCTTCTTTCTTAGCGTTTCAAGCTTATTACTTTCGCAATTACCTTTTACATGCTCTCAACAATGTGTTCTTAATTCACTTCCACAGTTAATAATAAAGAGCTTCCTATGTCAGGTCTGTTTTTTCTCAGAGCGAATTAAGATTTTTCTCAACTTAAGAAAGATCTCAAGGCATTGAGCAGCTGAAGTTCTTTGAAATAATTTCTGACCAACTAAATGAGATTTGAACATTCAGCGATAAGTGACTTGAATGGATGATACAAACAAGAACTTAAAAATAATTGCTGATCATCGTGAAACTTTAAGAAATTATTCAAAGATCTCTGAAGTCAATTCTGAACAATCAGGTATCACGAAAGAGCATCTTAGAGGCGTAATTTGAATTAATGTTTAGAACACCGTTGGTCGATAAATAGGTGCTCCCCAAAGTTTTGAAAACAAACTTCAGAGACTTTCCCAAAAAACCATAAAAATTTCAATGAAATTTACGGAAACATCATTAAAGTCATGTATAGAGGACTTAAGAGATACTCGATGAAGTTCAGTGAAGCTTAGATATTTTGTTTGAATCCTTAGATCCTCAGAAAAGTCCAGAGAACTGCAGTGTAATCTAAAAAATTTCAGTGAAGTTTGGAGAGCTACAGGGGATTTCCGAAAAATCAAAATAGATTAGTGATTCTCAAAAATTTGATTCTTTTTCGAGCTTCAACAAGGATCCCTAGAATGTCAGCTAAATTACGCGAAAAATCATTTAAATCCCGATATGTCAGTGAAATTATATAAAACATCAGAACTGTTCCTTGAATAACAATGAAGCTCCAAGAACTTCTGTTAAGTCCTTATAACTTAAAAAAAAAGTCCTGAGAGTTTGTTTGAAATCCAGTAAATTTGGGAACCCAAGGAAGTCACATAATTCGCAGAAAACAATCTAGAACAGAATCTTGGAAACCTCCCTAAAAATTCAGATTAGTCTCTAGAATTTGAAAAATAAGTTACAAGGACTTCAACAAATTTCCGTGAATTTTTGAGAACATAAAAAAGTGCTGAGAACATGATTGATGTCCGTAGATCTTCAAGGATGCCTTTATAATTTCAGGAAAACTAATAACTAAACATCAGAAATATGTTGAGAACTTCAGTCAAGTTTCGAGCACTTAGAAAATTCAGTGAACTTCATTGACTAGCCCCCTAATCATTGGAACTTCAAAAACGGTCACGGAGGAAAGACCACTGATTTTTCAAAGGAAGTTCGCGTAACAGGCTCTTATGCAGGCCGTCTGAAACTCAAAAAGACCTCTCGAACCTCTGTTGCTTCCAAAGAATGTCAGAAACGTGTCGAGAATTATATGCAAGTCTTATTACCTGAAGTGAAGTTCAAGGGACATAAAGGATGTCCACTGAATTACAGTGAGGTTTGAAGAACTTCAACGAAGCCCTGAAAACTTCTGAAAAGTTCGGATAATTTAAGTGAACTTTAATGAATCCCAGGAAACTTCACCGAACTCAGAGAACTTATCTGAAGTCTCAAGAACTCATGTGAAGTCCTTACAGTTTTAGATTACTCTCTAGAATTGCAGAAAACTGCAATAAACTTCCAATTATTCTTTAGAAATTCAGAAATGTTCTGAAAACTTCAGAGAAGGTCTGGAAACTTCAGAGAAATTCCATGAAATTCAGAGAAGTTCTGAAATTTAGAGAAGTTTCGTGAACTTCATTACAGTTTTGAGAATTCAGAAAGATTTGAAAACTTCAAGAAGTCTACAATACTTCATAACATAAGTCAATCCTTACACTTTGAAGAAGTCCTTGAAACTTCATAAAAATTCATTGAATTTCAGAACAATCATTGGAATTTCAACAAAGTGCATGTAGTTAAGAAAAAGATACTTCTAAAATGTTCACGGAACTTCAGTAAAATTTACGGAACTTCAGTAAAATTCACGGATCTTCAGAAAAGTCGTCGGAACTGAAGAGACCTCATTGGAACTTCTGTAAAATCCATAGAATGTCAGGATACTATCAAGAATGATTTGCAAATCCCAATATCTGAAGTAAAGTTTCAAGAACATCAGGAATGTCCGTTGAATTACAGTGAAGTTTGAAAATTTCCAATGAAGTTCTGATAACTTCAGAAAAAGACCAGAGACTTTAAGTGAACTTAAGTGAATCTCAGGAAACTTCAGCGAAATTCAGAGAACTTCAGTGAAGCTGAGGCTTCAAGAAAGTCTCAAAAATTTCAGATAATTCTCTTTAATTACAGAAAACGCCTTAACTCTCTAGAACTTCAGGGAAATTCTGAGAAATTCAGAGAAGATTCCAGAGCTTCAGAGATGTTCAGAGAAGTTCCGAAAATTTCAGAGAAGTTCCGAGAAGGTCAGATAGTTCCGGAATCGTCTGAAGATATTGAGTACTTCAGTAAAGATCCAAGAACTTGAGAAAGTTTAAAAAATTACCGGTACCTTTAGAGAAGTCCACGAAAATTCAGAGAAGTGCTTCAAGCTACAGATAAATTTTTAAAACATCAGAGAAGTCCTCGACTCTTCTGAGAAATTCAAGAAACTTCAGAGGTTCTCAGAGGTCCTCAGAACCTCAGAAGTTCTGAGAAGTTCTATGATCTCACAAGATATATTCTGGAGAAACATATGGAACTTCAGATAAGTTCACGGATATTCATGAAATATTCAAGTTCCAATCCGTGATGTTCAAGAGAACTTCATGAAACTTTAGAGAAGTCAAAGAAGTTCATCAAAGATCCAAGAATTTGAGAAAGCTTTGAAAATTTTCGAGAACTTAAGAGAAGTCCACGAAACTTAAGAGAAGTGATCCAAGGTACAGATAAATTTTCAAAACATCAGAGAAGTCTTGGAAACTTCTGAGAAACTCACGGAACTTTAGAGGGGTCATCAGAACCCCAGAGGTTCAGAAAAGTTTTTGGATCTCTCAAGATATATTTTAGAGAAACTCAAGGAACTTCAGATAAGTTCACCGATATTCAGAGAAGTTCATGAAATTTTAGAGAAGTCAAAAAATTTCACAAAAATTCAGGAACTTGAGAATTTTTTTTCAAATTTCCGATAACTTTAAAGTTGTCTACGAAACTTTAGAGGAGTGCTCCAAACAACAGATAAATTAACAAAACATCAGAGAAGCTCTCGGCACTTCAGAGACATTCACGGAACTTTAGAGGTGTCCTCAGAACCGAAGCTAAGTTCACGAAAACTCAAAAAAGTCATCGAAGTTATAAAGAAGGCCATGAAACTTCAGAGAAGATCTCAGGAGTACCAGAGAAGACGTTGGATCTCATAAGCTATTTGCCTTTGGGAGAAATTCATGGCAATTGAGATAAGTTCACGGATATTCAGCTCCTCTGAATATCCAAGTGAACTATCTCAATTTCAAATTTCACCAAAAATAATAACTCTTTTTAACAACAAATTTTCTTTCTTTTTCTTAGTGTTTCAAGCTTATTAATTTCACAATTAGCTTATTGCTTGCTTTTTAACTTAGTGTTCTAAATGCACTTCCACAATTATTGATGGAGAGTTTTCGTTGTCAGGAAACCATTTTTGCATTAGTATGATTGTGTGACAAGTACAACCATACTCTATGCCCAGGGAGTCAAGAAATCTTCCTTAACAAAAATTCCTAGACGCCAGTCACCGGGAATTGTACTCCGGTCACCTCCAGCATGGTGTTGCTTTGTCAGCCACGCCTTTACCGACTGAGCTTAAGAAGAATTCAACTTTCATCTTACTCTCTATAATGTCAGAGAACGCCTTAAAAGTTCAGATAACTCTTTAGAAGTTCAAAGAAGTTCAGAGAAATAAACTTCCGAATACTTCAGAGATGTTCCAAAAAATTCAGGTAGTTCCGCAAACTGCAGAAAATTTTAAGAGCTTCAGCAAAGATCCAGGGTTTTGAGAAAGTTTTGAAAATTTCCGAGAACCTTAGAGACATCCATGGAACTTCAGAGAAGTGCTCCAAGCTATAGATCAATTCTTAAAACATCAACACTTCATAAAAATTCACAAATCTTTGAGGTGCCCTCAGAACCTCAGCATAGTTCTCAAAACTTCAGAAAAGTTATCGGAGCTTTAGAAAAGTCCATGGAATTTCAGTGGAGACCTTAGAAGTTTTCCAAACAACACTAAATTATCATCATTTGTTGCAATAACTTGATTGTTACCTAACTGAGTCACAATGAATTATTTTTCACTGCTTTGTAACAAGTGTGTTACTAGTGCGAAGAGACCAGCGGATCTTATGTGATATTTTTTAGATTTTCATGGACTTTCAGATTGGTTAACGGGTATTCGGAGAAGTTCACACTACTTTGAAGAATCTCCTTCAAACTTCAGAAGCCACGGATATTCAGGGACCCCAAAAAGTTCACGGAATCTTTATAAAATTCACGGTAGTTTAGAGAAGCTCACAGAATTTCAGATACATCCTTCAGAAACCTTCTCAAATGTCCAGAATAGTTCTCAGAACTTCAGCGAAGTTCACGGAATTGCAGTGAAATCATGGAAACTTTAGCGAACTTACGAGAGATTTATAGATAAATTCACAGCACTTCAGAGAACTTACTGACTTACTTATGCTGGTTCAACGGTCCTATTTGGACTGCATTTCCATCACGATACTTGGCGTAACCGGTTAAGGGCCGTTTTCTCCAGTTTCGATGTCCCACACTTCCGCTATCTGCTCCACTTCAATCAATCCATCTAGCCCCAGTGCTCCTCTGCGTGCTGTAGCGGTCGGATTCGAAGCTAACACTACTTTGCGGGTTCTTTGTTGCGGGTTTTCTGTTGAATAGTGAATAAAAGAAGCTTAAACAATGAAATTGTTTGCAATCTTTCATACTGCTATAATACAATTGAGTAAGGCGACCGTTCTAAAATTTATATGAATTTGTCATAATATTTTCTTCCACATCTAGCATTCTCTAGGTATTAAAGCTAATTGAAAATCCCAAATTTTAGGTAATCACCCGAAATAAGAGAAGGTTCTGCAAAAATAATTTCAGCCCAGTTTGCCACTAAATCAGATCCCAAGCTCAAACGTTCCTCTTCTGAAACTAACTGCATCAACCACTCAAACTACCCCAATTGCTCTTCATACTTTTTTCCATTTATTGCACAACAATAATTTAAGCTTACCGACAAAACAGGAGGGACATCGTTGTTTTCAATAAATAAATAAATTACACAGGTTTGGTAATAAAATAAATAACAGTTACATGACAATTGCTGCTACAGTCCAAGAGAGGTAGTAGGCATATCCTGGTTTTCTCTGATCCTTCCTTCCGGCAAAAGCTGATGCTTTTCGCTGCTCCGATCCATCTTCCTACGCCGATTTGCGCTGTGTCTTGGCCTTCTCTGTTGAATTGTCTATATGTGACAGTTTTTCTTCCTTCCTTCACTGCTCACATCCTGCTTCTTCTCGGAACATGTGCGATTCCAATGTTATTTCCTTCACTCTGCGGAAATAGACCAAGTTGCACGTTCCTATTGCTTTCTCCCTATGGATTCCTATGGTTTGACTTTTGGGGGTCTTGGCATTGGGTTGTGGGGTTTGTTGGACTGTCCGTTGTTGTTTCGCTGGGTTTAGTAAGCTGGCTGCTCGTAGTAGTACCGGTAAGGGTCATGTCAGATACGAGCTGGGCGGACCACGTAGGTGTTACGACGGTTGTCATGGCCACCGGTGTGCACCTGGAAGCTGGGTTTCATGGTGGTCGCTCTTGAAGATCTTCTTCAGGGCCAGGATACTGGCAATGGTGAGGGCAACCTTGAGATGACCAGAGCCTTGAAGGCAATGGCACCGAGGGTCTTCAAACCACTGGCCAGCAATACCCAGAGCGGTCAACATGGCAGCGATGATGTAATCGGCTTCCTTGTTCTTGCCACCGCTGCCTCGGCCTTCCGTGGCTGATCCATTTTGACGGTGTGTGTCTTCAGGAATTTGTCCAGCTTCTGGATCAGGGCACTGTCAGTGCTGCTCGGTCCTTCTAAGGCACGGGCATCCGACAGCCCAGGGACGGTTTCGTTCTCGGCATCATCCGATGAGTTCCTGCTTGACTAGGGTCACTCCATCGACCAGTTGAATGGAATCCTTGGGAACATTTCACAAAAAGAATTGCAGAATCAAAATAAACACCTTTTTCAAATTTAACCTAACTCACCATGTCAATTGCTCTCGAAAGCGAAGTCAGTGCTTTCTGCTTCAGGCACTGGTGAAGTCGCTCTTCTCCCGACAGTCATCGTACACCTTTTGCAGGATGCAGATTTCACCTCCGAACCAGTTGCTTCCGGCTGCCCGCCACGAGCATGAGGCAGACACTGATGGCCGACGATGCGAGGGTGAGCACCAGCAGCAGCTCCAGAACCAACGATCGGTTGCACATTTTGAGAGGTTTTTTTTGCTTTCTGATTGATTTTTCACCTTTTGCACTACTCTCCCTAACGATTCGATTCGAATCTCAGATCCGCACCCTACTCACTGTGTAGATCCGTAGCGGGAAGACACGATAGGCTCTGTATGACTATCCAAACCGCAACCAGTGAAATCCAATGATTAGCACCTGCTTTAAATGCAATTGAATGTCTCGTTTGATCTGCAGAAATTAATCGGTTTGGTCCGAACTGCAGTCGATTTTCTTTTTTTTTCTCTTGCTTTGCACCCACGCTATCGCTCTAATCAGTGCAGTTCCTCACTTCACATCGATGCATAACGTGAAAGCCTCGTCGATGACGAGGCATGAGCGATAGGAGAAATTGCACATAACGTCGTGGTTGTCGGACTCGATCAGTCTGCACGCCGCCGTATGTACCGTGCATGTGAAGTGCACGTACGAAGAAGGTGGCAAAACTAGTCACTGAACTAAATAAAGCGCAGCTCAGTGCTGGCTGGGTGGTGCGGGTGGGTGCACCGCTGCCATCAAAATATTCCAGATGCACAGTGAGATGCGATTATTTTACCGCCTGCTTGATAGAATTGAATACATTATTTTCGGAAAGCGAAGCGGATTAAATGTTAAATTGAGAATGAAATGGTATTTTACGATGCATTTCAATTTAGATTCAGTTTTTGTTATTAATGTAAACCAT
>JASCZW010002972.1:0-68125 GCA_034211315.2 Aedes japonicus | reverse complement strand
TCCGAACCGAACAATTTGGGAAAAAGGTTTTGGCGTGGCAAGCCATTTGCTCCTGTGGCTTCAAGAGGTCTTCATATTTCACAACGGGTACAATCAGCTGTTAAAATTACTGAAAAGAACTGAAAATGCCAAAATCCTTCAAACTGTTCTGCACCTCCTTCCTGTCCTACCGACCAAAAGATACTGGGCAATAATTAAGCGGCATCTTAAGAAAAATGGAAGAACAGCAAGCGCTGTCGATTGCTTCAAGAAAATTTAGTCTGCAGCATAAGAAAAAGTTACGGAGAATGTTGTTCAGAATCTATTGGTAGAGAAAAGTACGAGCCTCTGTAGAAATGAGAAGTAAACATTGAAACTTATGTGCATTCGGTCTAATGTATATTGATTTTCATTTTATAAAGCAACCTATGAATTTGTTCGAAAATAAATATTTCCTATGAGAAATAGGTGTCCGCTTGACGATTGCCCGATAGCGTATGATCGGTCGGTTTTGGTTGGTTGATATCTTTTTCAACGAATAAGGCCTGTACTCGAAAAAATGCACCAGACCAAAGTGTTCACCAAAAATTTTTTTTAAGTCGGATTTTCTTGAAACTTTCAGGGAAGGAACTTATACATATGGATTATGTTTCGGCATAATTACTTTATTCAATTTTCTTTCCATCGCTGAAAGCCCGTACTTTTCCCTTAAGACCCCTCATTACATTTTGTGTAACGGTGGAGCCGACCTTTTTGGTCATTTTCATCCATTTTTTTTTTAACTCCAGCTCGTTCTTGAACACCTTGGATGATTTTTGAACTTTGGCCTTCATTATGGCCTAAAATCTTTCCACCGGACTCTGGTAAATTTGGGGGTTGACGGTTTTTGGTACAAAACAACGTTATTGTATCAGTACAGAGAATCCAACGTTGATCGCGCATAATGGCATGATGCCACGTCCGTCCACAATAATGTCTCGCCTCTGAGGGGCCGCAGGAAGGACAACTGACACTTCTGGAGGCACTCGGTGCGGTAAATTTCGCTGTTAATGGTACCCGTTGTGATGTACGGTTTACTCAGTTTACCGCATTGGCATATGGCCTGCCAGAGCCAGAGCCTGGGCGAATTTGTCCACTTTCTTCTTCCTTATGTCTTCCGGAAACATCAAACCGTGAGTTGGCTACGTAGAACTCCAGCCCCGGTTTCTGTTTTGCGTCTGCCTTGATGTAGGTTTCCGTCATCCATTACCACATACATTGGTTTCGTTAACCATTCTCGATACAGCTTCCTTGCGCGGATTTGTGCCACCGTGTTTTGTTGATCACGCCGGTTCGGTGCCTTGCGGACCTTGAATACACGAAGCCCAGCTTGTTTCATGGTTTGCTGAACGAACCAGGCGGAACACTTTGTCTTCAGAGCCGCGTCGTGAATCGAAAGGTTTGGATTACACTTGAAATAATCCAACACCTTCCGGGCCCACACAGGGTCAGCAGTCTTCGATTTTCTTCCACTTCAAGCACGCCGCTCGGTCGTCTGGGACTCCTTCAACGATTTTACCAGTCGGATTTTCCATGAAGGTGCACAAAAAACTTCGGCGATTTTCTTCTGGTTTCGATGACATCTCAATAACCACTGAACCGATTGTTATGAAATTTTGATATGAAAAATAAATTACACACGGATAAAAATGGTGCATTTTTTTCGAGTACAGGCCTTAATGTTGTTATGAGCTAACCACTGTAGAGTGGTTTATTGTTATCTTTGGATATCTTTGCAGTTGGTTAGTTGATATCTTTTTCAACGAAATCAACGTTGTTATCAGAAAACCACTGATCTGGCATAACGTGCAGAAGCTAGATCCAACCAGATGAGAGGAGGAGAGGTTCTTTCGTTATACTGGAAGAAAGCTCATCTGCAAGCACTCGTTTCGGTAAATTTCAGCTTGCCAAACGAGCACCGTCTCACCAAATTTTTCGGTCGTAACAGTCGTATCTGCAATTGGGATACTGTTCTCAATCGATTTGGTGTAGAATCGAGGACCCAGCAGTGTTGTAGAATCCTTTTTCACGTACGTTTCGTCGTCCATCAAAGCACACTGGGAGAGATTGGCCAACATATGGTTGTTCAGCTTTTCGCTCTCATTTTGGCACGACATTTCTGCTCCCGCGATTGCTTTGATAGTTTCTGCTGCTTGTATGTCTTCAAATTATTTCTTTTCTTAACTTGCTGGATCATCCCGATGCATGAATTATTATAATAATTTTCTTGGCCAAATCACGCGTAGTGGCTGATTTGTTCATCTGGATATAATGGACGATTTTTTTTTAACCAGTTCGAGATTGCTGAAACCGGGCATTCGTTCTGTTCTCGGTAGATCCTGTAGGCAGTACTGATCACCATACTTTTCAATGACTCCTTTTACACTTGCTGGATGCACTTTGACCTATTTGGCAATCCGATTGTACGTTTTCAGCTCATCAAGTGTGCATAATTTTCTTTCGTACTTCATGATCAATTCGTGACTTTTTTTTCAAATAAATGTGATAATGAAAAGAAGCTTATCCAAGTAGGCTTTTTGAAGTGAAAACAAA
Source organism: Aedes japonicus (assembly GCA_034211315.2). Classification (NCBI taxonomy): domain Eukaryota; kingdom Metazoa; phylum Arthropoda; class Insecta; order Diptera; family Culicidae; genus Aedes; species Aedes japonicus. The sequence goes on along the minus strand of JASCZW010002972.1, from coordinate 65,554 downwards.
TCGTTATACGAATGCACGCTATAACAATATGCACTAATTTCAACTCAAATGCTTAAAATTACTTCTTGGTACACTCCTTATCAACGAATTATCCATTAAATCTACATACTATGATTTGTTCCGACTGTTCTAATATGCTATTGAAGGTTATGGATTGCAGTTTGTAGGTTTTGGTTTTTTTGTAATCATAATATCTAGTATGGTATAGCAACATAAATCATTAACATCGCGTAAACAAGTTTGTGTTAGTTTTTATGTTGGTGAGATTTCTGTTTCAAGAGATGAGTTAGACACTGCTTACTTATGAACTATTCACAGATAAATATGAACAATGATTTCACAAGAAAACTATACACCCAATTTAAGGGACACATTATTTTCCTCAAATTTTCCTCAAAATCCAAGCAACAAAATCCATACAGTAAAAGTTATAATGTTTTCAATGTGGATTGATCGATAGATTCTAATTCAATAATTAAAAGAGTTATAAAGAAGTTTAGTTTTGATTTTTTCTTAAAATTTTGGTTTTTGAATAAAGCAAACGTGGCTATAAATAAAATGTCTGAAGAAATAATAATAAAAAACATTACGATGGTATGTTTAATGAGAAACCTAAATGATGGGACAATGTTGCATCCACAAATAGGCCCAATATGGTGCTTACAGTCTGGCATTACATCCATATCCGCCGAATGTTTTCGTCTTCAAAAAGTTAGTTTATTTAGCTTTTCGTGGTTCAAAACAATGCACGTCTTCTTGAGCTTCTCTAAGCAAATGTTTAACTGGTTGAATGTTATTTCCAGCTGTATTACTTCATGTGGAACAATAAAAAATAAAATTAAAAATAAGTACAGGGTGCGGCAGATAATAATGCGAAAGTTTGTTCTATTTCTTTCAAATCCCATTATCAACTAATTCAAGCAATAATATCAACATTTTCGAATAAAATTATCTTTATAAAGTCCTTTTAAACAAATTTATTCAATGTGTCCTTCATTTTTAATAATAACATCCTCGAGCCGACGCCGGAAGCCAGAGCATGCCTTTCGGACGTAGTCCTCCGACATTGACTTCCATGTGCGTGTTATGGTTGACTTCAGGGTTTTCACACTAGGGTGTGATGTTTTGCAGGCTCGTGCTACAACATATGCCCAAATCGAATAATCCAACGGATTAAGATCTCGGCTGCTAGGGGGCCACAAATCCTTCGGCCAAAACTTCATGTTATCGTTCAACCATTGTTCGGTTCGATTGGACGTGTGACCCGGCGCACCATCCGGCTGTAGGACAACGTTTTGGTCCTCGGAGTAGTTGGCCTTTACCCAGGGAAGCACTTGGTCCTTTAAAATACCGATATACACTTCGGTATTGATTTCAACTCCAACATCAATGAAAACAGGCGGCATTTTCAAACCGTTGGACGCCACCAAGCCAAACATCATGACACCAGCCGGATGTTTGGTTTGAAATTTGAATTTCACTTTTTCCGGAAAGTTATCCATTTTGTGCAGTGCAATGAACCGGTCCGTGCGGCTGTTGGCCACAGCATCGATGCTGGAAAGCTTTTCGTCGGAGTACAGGATTATCATTTTTTCCCTTCTTCAACAAGGAAAGTAATCTCTTGGCACAAATCACTCGTTGTTCCTTGACCCGGTCCGTAATCAAGTGGCGTTTCACTCTGGCTCAGGAAGATGTATGCAGGTCTTCTTTGATGATTCTCGGCATGGATTTCTCCGAAATATTGGCTTCCTTTGCAAGTTTTCTTATGGATCGCACTGGGTTGGGAGCAATTTTTGCACGAACCGATTTGCGGCCAAAGCGCGGACGTCCACTTCCCGGCTTCCGCTGCTTAGGACCATCCTGCAGGGACTTTTTTATGCGGTAAACTGTTGCCAAATGGCACCCTACCACCTTGGCAATCTCTTTCGGCTTCGTCTGGGCGAGCAACAAACAGGTGATCACTTCTTTCGCGAACATTTTGACGAATTTGCAATAAAACAAATAGAATGTTTGGATGCAGCATTTGAAAGTAAACATAAACAAATACACTTCCGACAAAAATTAGTCACTAGCTACACGAATTAACCCAATACTCAAGTTTGAACATTTTCGCATTATTTTCTGCTGCACCCTGTAATACTATCTCGCATAGTTCTTTTTGAAAAAGTTGAAACAAGGCGACATAAAAGTTTTTCATGAAAAGGGCAAGTACATTTTTTTCCAATTATCTCCAAAACAGCTGTGGAATTTTCACATAAAAAAACTTTTTATGGACTTTTTTCTTTTATAAAAACCAAGAGTGTTTAAGTTTTTTTAATTTTTTATTTTTTCAAAGCGATCAAGTGAAGTGTTCATTTAAAATTGGTAGTTTATCTGAAGTCGTGAATTCTCTAAAACATGATTTAAATAGTTTTACGTTGGTGCAAGCTGTACGAAGAAGTTTCGAACTCTGTTTGAATGGGGATTGATGGATCTCATTACAAGAAAGAACGTTGCAAAAGACATGAACTGCCATGGAAATGCTTCGTTTTGCAGTTATTACTCAAAATCAAATCTTGATTAAAATAATCGAAAACTTAACAGATTGCAGCACCTGTTGTTTGGTTTAGGGATAGTCTTACAAAATTCACAATCGATCAATTTCGAAAAATTCGTCTTGCTGTCAGGTATGACATTATTACTTTTATTACATTAATAAACTTTAGATTCTGGTTAACGATTATGAACGACCAAAGAACATTGGAAAATTGAATCGAGCTCATTTCACCTTTCTTTACGCTCGTTGCAATTCTCCACTATTGCTAATGAAATTACTCGCTGGTAGCCAAAACCATTCTCCGAACGGTCCTCTTTGCACTCTTGTTTTGCATATTTGTTGAATGCCATAAACACGTTTTTATTTGTGTATGTACGTAAACAATCTCATTGTTGGCCTGTGTTCTGCTGCGGCATTTCAGCGAGTTATGAGTGCACGCCAGTTGGAGCCTAACCACCATCATATCCATCATGCAGATCGGAAGGAACGCTCCGTGAAATGTTACCGACTTTTACCTTGCTCGCTGTTGCTTGATCGTTCTCCTCGCTCTTGAAATGCCACTTTTCCAGCAAGCTAGCAACCATGTCGCCGTGCGAAGATCCATCAACAGCTCACTCTCGCAGCATTTCTTATCAGTAGGTAGGTTCGAGATCATCACCACTCTGTTCAGATCGGAGCGAACGCGCCAAACATGTTGGTAGAGAATGAGAGCACGTGCTTGGCTTGCGTTGCGATCGCGCAAAGGGGTTACTCACTCTCCTAGTCGATGGTGAGTGCTTCGCCACCCAGTGGGCTCCACCAGCCGTAGCTCTGTTGATGGGGATCTGCGGACTACTCGGCTCCCGGTACGATCAGTGACTTTCATTTACTCGTTCCGAAAGCTCGTATTTGGCTCTCTTTCCAATTTTGTGTTTGTGTTTTACCATTTCGAAGGCAAGTTTTGATAGACAATAATTAGGTGCATTGTTGTTGGAACGGATTCGGGTTGTGTTTGGGTTCATATGCCCATTACGTTGCATTGCATAGTGAATTGAACTGGAATTTAAAGCGCTAGTGCCGTAAACCCGGTGTTTTCAATGGATTTCGCACCTGAGGAAGCTCTGGATTGAGGCCCCTCGGTTTTAATTTTTTTTTTCGTTGCGTACTTTCCTCTGGAGTCTGTGCATGGGATGGAAATTGCCCAGTAAGGAAATAAGGAAAAGAAGTCAGCGCCACCGTTGCCGCCGCCGATGGCGTGTTTGATGTGCTCTGGATAGTGCAACCGATCGACCGGGCGGGCTGCGGCCAGTGTGCGTGTGTGTGGAAGCCCATACTGGTTGTGTGTTGTGTGCATTAAAATTGCAAGAAGAGGCGAAATTATTATGCGAATTATCTCTGCAGAACCTGGAAGAAAAAAGCGCGCTTGTGGTGTGTGTGGTTGGTGTGCTAATTTTCGGTTCGCAAAGCCTGTGTGCGGTGTGCAATAAACTGTTATGACGGCGGAGAGACGGGTTATTTATGCTCCCCAAGAACCGAGGACGGAATGCGAACGACGCGGTGGAGGAGGCATCGAGGATTTCTGGTGCATAAATGAAATGTGCCGGCGAGGATGCGTCCGCTCGGGAATGGAAAATTGAGGCAATTGAATTTTATATCAGCAGGCGATCAGTTTCCCGGGCTTTCGATCGCAATACTGTTTGGGATACTGCGTATGCGGCCGAATCTTATGTTTGTACGGTGTTTAGCAGTTCTAGCGTTCTGTGTATTTTTTTTAGAGAATTGGTTAGATCGCATTACATAACTAGGTAAACCGTCGAGTCGGTGGTTTGCTCTTTTCTCACGTAAGTACGTGCGTTTCGGAATGTTGGTAAACTTTATATGAAAACATTTGTTTTTGTGCCAATGTAACTCGGAAGTTCTGTTTCAAGCCTGTTATTCTAGAATTCGGAAGAAAGGTTGATTTTTTCTTTGGAAGAGGGACATGCTCATAAATAATAATTTTATACAGTGAGAAAACTTTGGCTTATATTTCACAGAAAAATAGACGCTCATTGCAACGAAAACTGTTAATTCCGGAGCAATTGGCGATTAAAATGTAAACAAAACGATTTCTCAATGTGCTGCATCATTATTACCACTAAATTTCGAGTCTTAAACATTTTGTCCTGATTGATATTGTTTTTGCAAAGGGCGAAAAGTTATTTCATTATCAAAACAATTTACTTTTCGGTTTTCGCCATATTGTTTGTTGACAAAGTGAAAGGCGTAATTTAAATGAAAACATAAACTTGGAATAAAGTAAAATGCGATGCCGATTAAATAATCCAAACAACGGCGAAAAATAAAAGGCGAAAGCTTTGAAAATGTCGAAAATATGCGAATAGTGTAGGGCGATACAATTATTTCTAGTACTTGTGTGGCTAACATTGAAAAAGACGCAATCAAACATACTAGCATTGAAAATCAAATATTAAAAATGAGCAAATTTCAATGAGAAACGGACGCATTTCCATCAGTATTTTATATGAATCAGGAGCTAGCTTTGTTCTCTGTCTGTATGCAATATTGTATTTGAATTCATACGTTAATTTGTAAATAACGATTAGAATTCTACTTGCAATATTACAAGCATCATTCCCTTTCTGTTTGCACTCTTCATGTTCGCCCTTATCGCAATTTGTTCCGGAATTGTAATATTTTTCAAAATGTTTACGTTGTTCATTTATTTTCAAAACATAATGTACCGTTTAATAACTTACACATGAGCAATGTTTTTCGCAATAAAAAACTCATGGAATTTGCATTGGTATGCTTATGCTTACCGCTGCTACGAATAACAACAAATTTGTGTGTGGATCGTTTCAGCTTCCAAAACCTCCCATTCTCCTTAAAAGCGTGATGCATTCAATGGGTGTTTCCTCTTGAGCTAATTTTGAGACTTTTCTCGCAAGAATTTGGGCTCAAAATATAAAAAAACTGCTTGAAACTTGTATGAACAACAGTTTTTGTTTTTTTATTCAAAATTCGAGCTAGCGGACGTTGTTTGTTTTAGACATCAAAGGTGTTCAATTCCGGTTATAAATTCTACACTTCCTGCGGGTAGTGCTAATCTTAAGAAATTGCTGTTAGTCTAGCGAACTTGGGCACAAAGTAACAAACGTCTGCAAGATATGTTGCAAGATTTTATGACACATCAATAATTTTGAACGTTTTGAAGATTTTCAAGGAAAGTGCTCGATTGTTGTTCACTTTGAATTATTCCTGTTCTTAAAAAGATCTTGAACAATTTGAATGGATTGATGCTGTTTATTAAAAATCAGGTTCAGAATTCACAATCCAAAATTCACATGTTCATTTAATCGTCTACGACTTTAGAACAAGAATTGAAAATAATTCTTTTTGATTGAATTCTCATTGAAAATAATTCTTTTTGAAATAATAGAAGTTTCTTTTTGTTCATTTCCGTAAATAATCTACTTGCCACAATTGTGAAATTTAGGCTTCCCATAAATCAGTTTATATTTGAATTTTGATTGACCCTAATGGTACATTTGGACATCATCTTCTTCTTCCTAGCGTTTCAAGCTTATTGCCTTCGAAATTAGCTTATTGCTTGATCTCAGCTTAGTGTTTTAAATGCATTAGTATGATTGTGCGGCAAGTACATTTAAACCCTATGGCCTAACCAAACAAGTCGAAAAAATTTCTTTGACGAAAATACCTAGACCAGACCGGGAATCGAACACAGAAACCTCCTCCAGCATGGTGTTGCTTTATAGCCGCGTCTTGACCGACTGAGGATCCAGCTTAGAGACTTAGATTTTATAAATCAACAAATCTCAGACAGACGTTTCATGTTTAAACGCCATAGAAAGCCGCTCTATTGAGTGCCAGGCATTCGCAAGGTCGGTAAGCTGTTACTCGACATAAATTTGTATAAAAAGTCATCTGCAAAGTTATTGTAAATTAATTATCTGGAGATTTTTTATTTTCATATCTTACAGATTTGGATCGATGGTTCTCTAATTTTTATAAAACTTTGTCCACGGATGGATATATGAATATCAGAGTTGCCAGAGCTGCACCCAAAAAACTATTGTCTATTTAACTAGAAATTAGAAGAAAAATTAGTATTTTCCATTTAATTCCAACTACCTTTGCTTATCTTCGACAGATACGCGTATTTCGTCTACAATGTGTAGACTTCTTCAGTGTCTCGTACTAATAACTCGACTCGAGTTATTAGTACGAGACACTGAAGAAGTCTACACATTGTAGACGAAATACGCGTATCTGTCGAAGATAAGCAAAGGTAGTTGGAATTAAATGGAAAATACTAATTTTTCTTCTAATTTCTAGTTACAGGTATTCCACTTAACAGCTCAAACCCTTTAGGATTCGTATTGTCTATTTGTTTACTTGTAAGTTGGTAACTTTTCAAGCTACTGCTTCTATTTTGAGGGTCAAGTGCATAATCTTTGCAGAGTCGATTGCTCATTTATGCATTTGTTGTTTTATAAGGGAGAACGGCGGAACAGTCAGGAGAAATGTTATCATTGTTTTGTTTCTTGAAACTTATAATAAACACCTTATTAGTTATTGGTTATTATTAGTAATATTTTTTTTTTAAATTTGTTTATAAAATAGGCAGACTAAGCAGAGTCAATCCTTTTATACGTACTGTCACTGTGTCTTGCACACATCTGACGTTTTTGTTTGTTTACCTTTTTTTTGCACTGTGATCCTCTAACTATTGCAATCGACATCACTATTTAGAACGTCTTGAAAATGTTTTTATAAAACGTCAAACTCCTCAAGTGAGTGTAACTATCTCCGCCAGGACCTGTTTCATTAGGTTAACATTTAATTTGAAAAAAAAAATGCAAAATGGAATGGCTCACTTCAATCAAATAAGAGCTTATTACCAAAGCTATACGTGAGAATATTCAGTGAAATGATTTGATGGGACAATAAATAAATAAAGAGGTTTGAAAATTCGTTGCCGAGAAGAGTCAACATTGCCGCAGCCATCATTTTTTTTTCATTCTCTATTACTACTACTTATAGTATTTACTAGTTTTATAATTATTTCTTTAGTCTAGAGCTTTGTCTTGGATTCATTCTGTTGGAAGATGTCTGTTTCATGGTTTAATCGAGAAAAAGGCATGTGTTCACTTTTATTGATGCTTCGGTCTTCTCTTTAAATTGGTACTTTACTCCTTAAGATGTCGCTCAGTCAGAACATTGATTTGCGTTTTGTTTCGACAATCTTTCTAATATATGCATTTTTAGCCATTCATTTTATGTTCCTTTCCCGTGTTTCGTTTTTGGAAGTTCTATTCTGCATTTATTCCGCCATCTTTTGCGTGAGTTTTTTATTTTTTAGATCTGCTATCACGATGTAGTTTGGAACTTAATTGGACGAACCATCATTATAAAAAAAACAATAAAGGGATCTATAGTTACTTGTGGCTGCACAAAGCTTTGATAAGAATCCAATGCACAGTGGTCCAGAATGCGAATCTAGCTGGAAAGATACATTTTCAACCTAAGTTTGTAGTTTTGGAGCAAAATAGTCTTGCATAAAGTTGTTTCTAATAATAGAAACTTCGGCTGAAAATGTATCTTTCCAGCTAAATTCGCATTCTGGACCACTATGACCACTGTGATCTCATCAACAAGTTCTAACTAGCGTAATTAACTGAAAACAATTGAGCTACCATGGTCAAACAGCAAAAGAATCCTATAGCGAAAATACTCATCATTAATATCGGAAGTAAAACCTTTCTTCAGGACAGTTTTCCTTAGATAATTCAGGGTGACCCTACAGAAAAATTTTTTTTTTGCTTTAACTTTTTTATTTCAAATTTGCTAACAACGTTGTTTCCAGATGATTTTTATAACTTAAAAAGATAAAGATTTTGACGTACAAATCTTGCCAATGTCTCTTACCGTTAGCGTGTAATTAACGATTTTCTTATAAAATTATGCCCTTTTACTAAATTTAAAAAAAATCTCCAGTTTTCAGATATGATATGTTAAGAAATAATTACTTTGGTTTGCCCCAACTAGAAAAACCAACCAACCAAAAGGCCTATTTTGTTAACATAAACCATAATAACTGTTGTTTGACATACGATAGAGACAATTTAAGCACACCAAAAGTTGTAGTTTTTATTGTTCTAGAATCAATGGGAGGACAACTTTGCTGAAAATTTTGAAATAAAAAATTTACAGCAAAATAACTTATTTTTATAGGGACACCCTAAGCTACATAGGAAAAAAAAACCTCTTATTCGGTCATATCAAGAGGTACAGAAAGAAAATTACCATTTGCTTGAAATTATTTATTCTACAGCTTTTTTTGCAAACAAAAAAGTTAGATTTTTTATTTCTCTGAAAATAAGGGCCACCCTAGTTTTCATTCACAGCAAAAGAAGCGCCTTGTTATTAGAAACAACTTTGTGCATGACTTTTTGTAGTGATATTTTGCTTGTCATCACGGTTGGGCACCTTTTTCACTTTGCACGCCTTCAGCCTTTGCCTCTGCTTCACTTTTTGTACGTATGATTTTGACTTCCCAACTTTGCGAGCCACATTTCGCACAGGAATATTGTGATTTTTCTCAATAATGGCTACCGCCTTCTTGTCCATTTGCTGGGAGCATTCTTTTTGATTTGTTCCACTTAGAACCTTCAGATCCACACTCAAGCACTGGTCAAATAATTTGAAAACACAAAACACAGTACTTTTCGGTAGTTCTTGGCAAGACCGCGTACCGATAAATTCGGATTTTACTGCCGTTCGTACAAAATGCGTTTGCGCACTTTCACTTGATTCGATGCCATTTTACATGCAACATGAATGTAAACATGTCTTACCACGAAATAAAGTGGAAAGTGTCACTTTATCTGAAATACAGGTATAGCTCGATAGTACGTACATCAACTTTCTGACTTCTAATCGAAATTGTATAAAAACTACTGATTGAATCGTAAATCTAATACAAACGAAAGACAGAGCAAAAGATTGCTCTTTGTTTTGGTTATATAAGTTTTCAGATACAAATAGTAGTTTTTATGTAATTTCGATTTGAAGTGCGAATGCTGATGTACGTACTATCGAGGTATACCTGTAAGTGAAACCTTTCAGCGATCCGTGAAATAATTCAAAACCTTCACACAAATAGGAGTGTCAGATATTTTAATTGAAAAGGCTTTATGTTTTCTCTATGTTTTTAATTCACCCTTAAAACAAAATTGTTGGCAAAAATAAGAAAAACACCTGTCAAATCATGGTTAACGGGATGTTCTCTATAACACGACACAAAGATCAGTGCATCTTTTCAATTTACTATTACGTTTTTATATCGTTCTGCAAAAGTGCAAAACATTTTCTGTTACCAAACATAAATTATAAGTTAACAAGTTTTGCGTTTTTATAAACATTCAAAATTTTAAATAAAACTAACGCCCTTTAGATTTTTTTCAAAATGGTGTATTTTATTACAGCTGAACAAATAAATCAATCAGATGACTGATTTAAGTAATATGATTGCCTCTATACTGTCCATCAATTTCTGTACAGTGGTTTTTGTGTACTTCCTGGACGCGGTTGACCAGTTTTTCTTGAAGTCTGACACTGCCCCTGACTTTTTGAGGTTCCGCTTGACGATTCCCCAATAGTCTCCAATCGGTCAGTTTGGTGGGTTGCTATTTATTTCAATGAAATCAACGTTGTTATCGGCCGAAATGGGCCAGATTGGGACACTCTCCCTAACCGATTTGAAGTAGAATTAAGGTCCGACAGTGTTCTGGAATCCTCCTTCACGTACGTTTTGTTATTCATCAAAACACACTATGATGGATTGTCCGCAGACAGACGTTCGACTTCATCTGATTTTACCTGTGTAAAAACATGGCTTCCCTCAAGATATCAAGTTGCAATAACCTAACAGATGGCGCCACAGATTTTTAAGTATTGGCAAAGAAAAAATGGGTTGCCAGTTTAGATTTAATGTGGCAATAAGTTGACTAGGCGGCACTTGCAAGACGATTACAACGTTATTAGATTCGAAATTTTACTCAACAAATTTGAATTGTTGTGTTCGAGCTACAACGTCTGTCTGCGGATTGTCCAAAATATGGTTGTACAGCTTTCGGACCCTCCTTTTGAAATGACCCTTCTCCGGAGATTGCTTTGATACTTCCTGCCTGCTGTATGCCTTCAAATAATATCCTCTCTAATCAAGCTGGATCATCCCAATGCTGGTGCTGGTATTTCTTGACCCAATCACGAGTAGAGGCTGATTTGTTCTCCTGAATATAATCGATGACTTTTTGGTCCAATTCGGGATTGTTGGAAACGAGTCCAGGTAGAAACAAATCCAACAGGGTCTATTGCTCACCATATTTATCAATCGTACTTAACATCGTACGTTGCATTTTTTTCAGTTGTGTTCAGTTGTTCAGTTTTGGTCAGTTGTAAAGAACTTTCTTCTGTACTTCAAGTTCAATCCGCGTCATTGCAAACAACTGTGATAATGGAAAGAAACGAACTGGCATAATATAAGTTTTGGGAAGGCATGTTACACTTTTCTACAACAATTTGTTCTACGAAAATGTAACTATAAGATGTGACTCTGCCGTTGGCAAATTTCCAATTATTCGTTGCTGAATACTAATAGTTTTGAGTGATGCTTTTTTTTTGCATTTAGACTGATGCTATTTCACCAAAGGCTTTTTATGCTTCTGTTAGCGTTTTCTAGATCTCATCACAATGTTTTTACGGGGTGTAACTAAACTATGAGATTTTTTTTAAGGGCCGTAACAAATAGATTTGCTTATAGAAACGAAAACTGATTGATTTATTTTGTAGGCGTAAAGAGACGTTTACTTTAAAACAAATTAATGAACATTTGATTACGGTCCGTCATCAGCTGATCAAAGAAGCTGATGCTGATCCTGATGCTTAAACAGGAGTGTTGTACAGCTTCTTCATAGATTTGGCGAATGCATCTCTTGATTCTATGTATCAGTTGAGTCAGTTTTTGGCTCTCTAGTCGTTTTTGTGCATCAGCGAACTCAAATATCCAAAGAAATCTTCAATCGGGCAACACTGGGACAAATTTTTTAGATTGCGGTTTTTGGGGACATAAGGGATGTTTTGGATTTCCAAGAAGACTTGTGTTTTTCTCGCATAATGCGACGACGCTTTATCCGGTCAAAACACGTAATTTACATCTGCATGATATGTTTGAAGTAATGGATTCAATATTTCCTTCCACTGGGTTTGACCCATGGCAATATGAAGCATCAACTTCTGCTCAAACTTATGCTTTAACTAATTTTTCACATTCGGAGATGCAGTAGAAATATTGTCAGAATAATATCGATCGTTTCCTGGGATATGGGTATTTGAGAGAGTGAAGAAGCTTTCGTCATTCAAAACGAAACATTTTCCGGCGTAGTTTCGAGTCATCCAGCTGCATTGGGATTTCACTTTTGATATCTGTTGCTCTGTGTATTCTTTTGCTCTTTATTTCTTGTGGCAGACTATTCCTATCTTCTTCAAAGGCTTGCAGATGTAAGGTTGCGTAGTCTTGAACTATTTTGCTGCATAAGTTGCCTAATCGAATCCTTGTTGTTTAAAGAACTATGGAGCAATCTAAGTTTTTTCTTGTCCATTATTTTAGTTGGTCTCCCACTACCACTCTTACGATCTGTTCATGAGGATGCCAGGATACGATAGATGGTTGAAACTGGAACATTCTCGGTTTTAAAATGGTTCACAGTGAACTTTACGTTCGTTCGATAGAACTACACAATCTACTCGCATATTGCTTCTTGCTTCGATGGCATTTTGAACACAACGGAACAAGTTTGAACAAAACAAAACATGCGATTATGTTTGGGAGAAAGAGAGCATTGATTCCCATAATCTCTCTTTTCGCTGTGCACGTTTGGGGTTTGGTATACACGGTCAGTCGTTTCAACTCAGTTTTAAGTCGTTTTTGGCTCACTTTTCGCAGAAGTGGAGTCACTCAAATTTGAATAAATGTTACTGGTATTGATAAGTCGACAAATCAAAAACATCAATGTGATTTGAGTCGATGTTTTTGATTTGTCGACTTTTCAATGCCAGTAACATTTACTCAAATTTGAGTGACTCCATTTTTTGACGAATGTGAGTCAAAAACGACTCAAAACTGAGTTGAAACGGCTGGCCGTGTAGGTAGAGTTAAAATCATTCTCAGTTTTAAGTTATACACAGTGGGACAATTTAACTCAATTTGAGAGGCTACTTTACTCAGTCGCATGGAAACAGAGACTCAGTTTCGTAAAAAGTGGATTTACTCAGTCTACGAGCGACTGCACTTATTACGAAACTGAGTCGCAGTTCCCATGCGACTGAGTAATGTGGCCTCTCAAATTGAATTCAATTTTTTTACCCCGTTAAATCCACTTTCTTAGTTATTAATTGAAGGCTTTGGATGCCAATTTCCAATGTAATGTCCATTCCCAATCCAATCCGGAATCGAACTCATCGTGCCTTAACAAACTACACGGAAACAAATTTGATAGTGTTTCCATGAATAAGAATTCATGAAATCAACTTTAATATTATTTTATGAATTTATGACACTTATACATAGTTTCGTGATTAAAATGACAGATACGAGTCGTGAATTTCGGAAGTGTTCTTCTACTGCTAATCTGAAGTACATCCACGAAGCACTATAACAGCTCTTCACATACACACTAGGTTTCGAATCCTGACACTGGATTGTGTTTTGTTTACATTTGCAGTTGATAAAGTAGATTTTTCAGATTCATGAATAAGGTTTTCAGTTTCAGGAATTCATTTCATAGTGTAAATCTGGTTTATTTATAGTTCTATGCCTTTTTATCGCGGCGGAAAAATAGTTAAATGTATCATATATATTTTTCATGGTGTATATTCATAACACGAAAACACAACATATTCATACAATCGTAACCAATTTGTCTCATTTTGAAGAACAAATTATTTCTTGTGTAGGCTATCTGACCCCCACACATGAGCTTGTTACAAATCGTTCATTTTAAAATTGGGCAAAACTTTCAATACTCCGAAAAAATTTCAATACTATGTATCGTTGCAATGACTAACATAAAGAAACAAATTACTAACGCATTGCTTAGGTTGCCTGATTCCTAATCAATTTTACTTACAACTTCAATGAGAGACATTCAAACTAACCTCATTCTGCCACTTGTATTCTTCAGAAAAACTCTTTCCCGAACCTCTCCGCCTTAGTTTGAGTTGCACTTCAATCTTCTAATCGGCTTCTTTCCAACGGTTCACAAGCAAGTCCCCCACCTCGTGGTGAGATTCGTCGCAAGGTTGTGGGTCAATCCCATTCACAATCTAACTGACAATTTCTGTCAAATTCTTGAACACCCAATAAAAAAAATCGCTAATACTAATCGTGTGAGTGCCGGAACTGATCCAAGCCCTCCTTCACCGCCGCTGCCGCTCATGCGGAGGAACAACCATCGACGATCATTAGCGTGAAATTGAGGCTCGACGGAAGAAGAAAATTTAGCACCACCAGCCACCTAGCCTGGCAATTACAGGCTTTAATGATACATATATTCTATACACGGGTGGTTCAACGTCTCACAGGCCCCAACAGAAAGAACTCGTCATGTGTGGCGGGCGTGCGGTGTTTTCCAATTTTCTTGGCATACCTACGTTTTTTTTGCTGAATTTCTGATTTTCACCCATTAGAAGCGAAGATCCAGGTGAGAGATAGAAGCTGAAATAGATGAACCTCTAGTGTCTCTGGGTGGCTGAATAAAATGAAAACATCATTTGCTGTCGCTAGTGTGCGAGACATCAATCGTGAATGTGTGTGGCTACATAAGTAATTTTTTCCTCTACCTTTTCTGACTCGTTGGCGCAGTTCCCGCTGGATTGTAGATTCCGGGTGTTGTTTGGCCGGTTCCATCATCGTCACGCGAAAAGGTTAGTGAAAGAGAGAGAAAATCAGCTGGAAAAAAAGTGTGATTAAGCGAAGATTTAACGGATCAGTGATAAATTGGTGGAGTGTGAGAGGTTGAAGAGGCAGAAGAGAATAGAAAACCCCGTGGCTCCCCCCTCGCTCGTTGTCCTCGGCGGAAGGCCCCAACTCGACGGAGTTCAAGAAGATCTAAGGCCGGGGTTATTGTGAGTTGTGCGAGAGTGTCGTTGATGTTTTATTTTTTTTTATTTAATTTCTTTCATTTGATGAGAAACAAGGTCAATGGGAGATTTTGTTCATTCTCTTTGCTTCGCTTAATTCGGTGGGATGGTGAATTTTGAATAGGCGAGTTTGGAGGAATCCCCTCCCATTGTGCTTTCCGTACACTGTGAAAAGAGAAGATCGTTAATTAATCGTTCTAGATTGGGAAATCGCGCCTGGGAATTGTGTAAACGGATAATTGAAACATTAACAACAAGTTGCGAAGACGGAGAAGAAGAAGAAGAAGAATAGAACAAGTGAAAAAACGAAAAAGTGTTCAAGTGTTTTGAGCTTAAAATCACATCGTGGCGTAAGTCGCATGAGGAAAAAAGGGATTGTGGAAACTGTTAACGAAGCACGTCAGTACGAGAATTATCAATCACTCAGGAGCCGAGTGGAATCCAGCAGAAGTAACTACCGGTGAGTAACGCTAGATATAGAAATGAGGAGAACGTACGTGAATTGTTGGTTGATCATGCTTCCAACGAATGTAATTGCATTCTGCTGCTGCTGTGATTGTTGGGGATTATTAGCAGTTGTAATGAAATTCTTTTGTCTGCCATGGAATGATATGCCAAAGGGTGAGAATGTGGAAAATATTTTGTTCTATTAGGCTGAGCTTGTTTGAGCGATTGACTAGCTGTTGATGCATATATTCATTTTAATCTGACGCTCATTGTGGACATTAACAATTTTATGTAACATACTTTATTGGGCAATACTGGCTCGTTAAAACGGCTAGCCATGAACATTAAATTTGGTTTTTATTGGTTTTTGTTTGTTTGTATAAATTTATGTGTTTTTTTCGTCTGAATCAATTATGGAGTTCAGTTAATCTGCTTCTGTGAATAAAGTTTGATTTTGTTTAACGGCTTTCTATTCAACAATGGAAATGAAATGAATGAGTCGAAGGTTATTAAACTAAGCTGAGTGAATATTGGCATACAGTTCGAGGTCCTCCGTGCGATCAGGATATTGGAGCGTGACCGTTGGAGAGCTGCCACGTGCCTGTTGGTGCATTTTGTGGTGGCCTTGGCCTTCCAATTACACGCAGGCGTAGTTCTTTCTGTTTCGACGTCATGCTGAAGACGATTAAACATGTTAGGGTGAAATAAACTGTTTGAAAATTTTGTGGAGAGTTGTGACCTACGGTGACATTTCTCTGCGAACGTTTTTGTTCTGATAAAAACTTATGGAAATCATTCTCATTTTATAGCGGACACCAGTAAAATTGTTCTGTGCTAAAATAAAATAAATTGAATTGTAATCGTTCTTGAGAACTAATCAAATATTAATGTTTGTGTTCAAGGGAAGTTTTGGATTTTGGCTGAGTAATATGTAGAAATTTTGTTTTGTGAATATCTGATACCACACTGAAAATTAATTTTAGTTTATATTACAGTGTGTCTCACAATAGGTGTCACCTTTTTTCAATCTTGGTTTATTTCAGTTGGGTAATTTTAACAGCGGAATTGATTTTAACCGTTTTGAGTGTATTCTTTTGACAACTTATCGCTGGATAAATAAGCGATTCCGTACGTTTATATTTATCCGCTACCATGGAAGCCACACGGGAGCAAGTTTTAAAATTACATTTGCAAAAGCTTAGACCGTGTTGGATATTCAATAGCCTTAAGTAATTGAGAGTGAGTAAGCGGTTAGTTTTTCGTACCTTGAAACGATTCAAGGAAACTGGAAATGACCATATTCAGCACAAAGGAGTTGCCTGACGAACTGCCAGAACGATGAAAAAGATCAAATTTCGAAAAAGACGTAATCCGGCCGTATCTGGCCGTAAATTGAGCAAACGATTTCAAATGTCCCCTGCTTCAATGAACAGGCTCCTCAGATATGATCTGGAATGCAAACCGTACTAGAAATATCGGGTTCACGGGTTGACGGAGCGTCAAGAGCAAGTCAGAAGTAGAAATATTTTGGTTCGGCACGGTGACTGTGAGATTTTATTTTCGGATGAGAAGCTCTTCCTTCTTCAGGACAGTCATAATCAACAAAATAATCGTGTGTATGGCAAAAGTCTTACCAATATTCCAAGAAATAAACTTATTGTAGAACGCTATCAGAATGTATCGCAAATCATGGTATGGGGCGCCGTTTCACGGAAAGGAAAACCTCCTCTTCTTTGCATGGAACCTAACGTAAAAATCATCACTGAAAATTACATCCAGCAGGTTTTGAAGGACCATCTGCTTCCTCACACTGAAAATTTATTTTCGTAAAATAGCTTTCACGCGTTTCGTAAACATGGATTTTGTCAGCGTGGCCTAGTGAGATCAACCACGGATTCAGTATCAGCACTTTCCAAGAATTCAGGTACGAACCCCATGTCAGAAACATTAAAAAAATGCTGGACACCTCCAAGTGGTTGCGCTTTTTTTGTCAGTCGCATTTTGTGTCGATAAAGTAGATCTGTCAGTCTTCATGCAACCACCAGAGAGACGTTTCTTTTTAATTTGTGACCAAATATTCGTAGCTCTTTGTATTGTTGTCGTACAATGTACGAATGTTCTTTCTGTGTCAACAAAAGTTTCGTTAACAGTTGCGCGTGTGCCATTAATTACGAATATGTATCGTCATAAAAAGAACAAATCAGTTTCGTTGTAGAAAACAATATAAATTACCACTATATAAACTAAAATTAACTTTCAGTGCATGCTTCAACGCTGTATGGGAATACACCATATTGTTTCCAACAGGACTCAACCCATTTGAGTATTTTGCTTGGGGTTATATAGGGGAGGATGGCATAAAAATAAACTGACGCACTGTTTAAGCAACATCGTGAATAACTAGGGCATGGAACCTGAAATTTAATAATAAGTTATTGAGTATGGTGCATCACGATGAATCCGTTGTAGATCAAATGTGATTTTAATTCAAATCGATGATTATTCATGATATTTTAAACCTTTTCCAATTTGATCCCAAAACGACACCAGGGTAAAACGCCTGTTTAATTGTTCAATATGCACCCCAAAATTATAAGACGCACCACAACACTGGGAAATGATGCACCACATTATTGGGATAGCAGGCAACACTTGTTAAAAGTAAAAATACGACTATAAAAAGTTACTCATTAGACGTGTAAAGTTGAAACATATCGCCACGTCCTCTTAGCTCTATTTGGTAGTCAAGCAGCCAATGGGTATAGAATAAATACGTTGCGCAAAACGTTGTGATATGTTTCCAACTCCTCATTATATACACCGCTCCACTGGGTACCTTTTTCTAAGCGTATAGACCTATACATAACGCCACAGTGCGTTCTGCCCATGTTTTATTTTGCATGAGTTTGTCTAAATATTCTGAAAATACGTGGAATTATAGTGAAGTTTTGATACTTTTTTGAAGTTTTGTTGTGTGCAATGTATGTGAAGTGACTTTATTATGAACCATGAATATTAACGCGTGGTAATCGCTTATTTGATTAACTCTATTATTTACACGTGAGGTACAGTTGGGACAGTTTCTTCAATTTTGACAATATTTTGGCGTATTTAGTGCTTTAATCCCATTTTATTTTAGTGACACTTATTGTTAGACACCCTGTACTAAATTGAAGGTAGAACTAACAAATTTATTCGTTGTTTTCTGCAACGAAACTGATTTGTACTCTTTATGAAGTTACCTTCGTAATTAATGATCCTAAAAATCCTTGTTCCTTGTACAAAATCCGTGTTTACGAAGCAAGTGAAAGCTGTTTTATGAAAATAAATGTTCAGTGTAGTGTTCTATTTTCAATGTTAACTTTTATAAAGCTCTAACATATTTTATTTGTTTTTTTTTATTAAATCTGCCATTGTGAACCTATTAAAAATTAATCGCGACTTTTGTGTGAAAAATATTGATGTTGAATTTTGGAAGCGTTATGAAAAATCTTCCAATTTCCTAATGGACAGGGAAATTTTTCGAATATTGTCTACTCTGATGTGTGTAACGTGTAGAATTTTTTTTGCGGGAATTCGTGCTTCATTACTACATTTGCTATCACTAGCTTACAGGAAGCAACTGCAATTGAGCAATCTCAAGGTTCATGGCTCAAATTTCAATGGCTGACTTATTTTTAGTTTTTATATGTTTTGTAAAGGGTGTACTCGACAAAAATGGTACACATAGGGTAACGGGATGTAATGTTAGCTAGGCTCCTTCATTCGGTCTGTGTACCAAATATGTCATTTATTCAACTATAATCAACAAAATCATGTTGCTATTATGTTAACCAATAAATTTCAAAGCAATCGGGATACTAACTAGAAATGAGAAGAAAAATTAGTATTTTCCATTTAATTCCAACTACCTTTGCTTATCTTGACCGATATGCGTATTTCGTCTACAATGTGCAGACTTCTTCAGTGTCTCGTACTTATAACTCGACAAGCCGCGTATCTGTCAAGGAATTTAATGGAAAATACTAATTTTTCTTTTCATTTCTAGTAACAGGTATTCCACTAAACAGCATTTGAGATATTATTAATCAATTTATAGTTGTTCATTTCCGCGTAATTTTCGATTTCCTCAACTTTTAGGATACCATGACTTTAATGGTTAAGCTGAACAGATTATCTGTATGATCATCGAATGATCTAAATTTGCAGAAATTGAGCCTATGAACTAAATAATGCAGGCAAGATGTACATAAAATATCCAAACGTTATAAACTAATAGGTCACAGAGGTAAAATAACAATGATTTAACAAGAAAACCGTAGATCTAATGTTAGGGACATATTTTTTTCTCTGTTCCCAACTGTGGCCTGTTTTATTAATGACATAGTAAAAATCTTGTCACTGGTAAAATATACAATGGAAATTTATAAGATTCGAATGTATATTTTTCAAATGTCTCATGTTAATACAAAGCAAAGGAACAAAATCTGTTTAGATTGAATAAAAATGTTTGCATTATTCAATGGCTGTTAATTCATACGTGAAAATAATTTAAGTGTTTTGAAGCAGTTTAAGTTTAGAAAAAAATTGTTTCGGGTAGAGTGGAAACAGCTGCCATTGCAGAGGGTAAGAACTGATGAAAACTAAGAAAAATCTACAACTTTTGTCGCTTTTAAGCGCGGCTTGTAAACAAGGTAATTTCCGCTTGGAAATTGTCTGGGGAATCGAATGGAACTGGTTTCAAGCACCACATGGTTGTGGAGTTATAGAGCTTATATTACCACACATCTCCTTATATTCTTGAATAATTTATAAATATCTGTGCACTGAGAGGCTCAAGATCAACAAAATAGTGATAGTTCCATGTGAAATTTCCTGGAAAATCGAAAAAAGCTGTTCCACTACCGCGTCTGTGAACGAAGATAGGGCTGGTTTTACCCCACTTCCCCTTGTATTCTTGAATAGTTTATAGATATCTTTGCTCGGAGAGGCTCAAGATAAACCAAATAATGCTTATTATAAAACCAGCCATATCTTCGTTCACCGAACCGAGCGGTAGATGAAACAGCTTCTTTTCAATTTTCCAGGAAATTTCACATAGGACAATCACTATTTTGTTTATCTCGAGCCTCTCCGTGCAAATATGTCTATAAATTATTACAAGAATATAAGGGGAAGTGTGGTAAAATAAGCTCTATAACTACACCAACATATACGTGCGGTGATTGAAACCAGTTCCGTTCGATTCCCCAGACGATTTCCAAGCGGAAGTGGCCTTGTTTACAAGCCGCGCTTGAATGCGACAAAAGTTATAGATTTTTTTCCTTAGTTTTCATCAGTTCTTGCCCACTGTGCATTGCCTGGAATCAGAAAATCAGGAAAAAATCGCACGATCATTGCATTTAAAAAAAACGTATGAAATGGGATGAAGTTGCATCCACGAATATACCCAATTTGGTGCTTATAAACCGACATTACATCCATATTCCTCGAAAGTTTATAGCTTAACCCATTTTCGCCGTTTTCCACAAAACATTTTTTTTCGACGATGTCGTATCAAAATATAAGTCTTGTGGATGCATTGATGAAATTTAGCATTTTTAGAGGTTTTTTTTTGACGCTTAGGAACACCGTGACAGCATGTTGCGTATACGCAACACTGGCGCATTGCTCGACAAATAGAATGCAACATACATTTTAAGCTCAAATGGTACACACTCAGCCACACCTTAATGGATGGTTAACTAGCAACAAATAATATTTGGCCTTTTGTGAACATATTCCCATTGTGAAACGACAAAAAATATAACCAGTAACTTCTAGTTTATGATTGAAATTGTGTCCATAAGACATGTACCAACTCATACAATGCAATTTGTGAGTTTTTTTTTCTATTGGTGTGTGTGAACACAGTCAGTAAGATAGCCAAAGGATATATCTTTCAAACAAACTAATTTGTTTTCATCGTATTCAACGTACATGCATACACGAATTTTTCAAAACCACTGTTGCGTATACGCAACAGCGGACGGAAATGGGTTAATGAAGTTAGTTGTTTAGTTTGTCATTTGGCGGGGGAGGTTCTCTAATACAAATGAACTCAAATTTCAACCTAACATAAAAATTATCTAGACCACTAATAAACACAATGTGTATTTCTCGGGTAAGAAGCATGTTCTGATAGACAGGATACGGCGTAGTTCGAAGATAAAATTTGTTAATGATTTGTCGATGCCTGCCTGTGAGAAATATTTGATCTTTGTACAAATAGTGTTCTACAAGCTTAAGCAACTTAAGTGAGAGGTAAAATCCACTATAATTGCCGAGAGGTGGTTAGTGACTTTTGTCAAAACATTTGAAAACGAGTACAGGCTTTTTATAATAAGCCTAAAAAAACAATTCCGCCGGTATAGTATTTTTTCTTCTTTCAAACAGTTGGTGCGTGTGCAAAGTATATTTTAAGAATGGTGGAATCGAAATTGTTTGGGTTGAATCATTTCCGGATAGTAGCATTGCGCAAACAGTTGCTATTTCCTGAACAACTTGAAACTATCGATAACCAGAGCTGCACGTTCAATATGTTGGTAAAGTTTGAATGACTACTATAGTTAGTTCTTGGATATGCCTTGGTTATGGATTATGTTGACAAGTGGACATGTTTTCCTACGCTGTCATTTTTGTTTCATAATTTGTTGCGAGTTAAACTGCGGAAGCTTCTAATGGAATCGGCAATGTAAATGGATCCCGACGACACAGATGATCCTTCAAGTTATATTGAAATGGGAATGCTGATATTTGCCGATTTGGAAGACTATTTAACTACCGGAGTGTTAGATGATGTTAGGCTTCGAGTGAAGGTAATGGGAATTGACTCGAAGAGTCCCGTTATACAACTCAACAATGATGTATACAAAGGATCGTATGATTTTGTTCTGGGAACAAATGTTTTCCTGGAAGAGAATGAGGAACTAAAAAAAAAGAACTATCCAATGTACAACTCAGATCCGCCAAAGTGTTATAAGTACAGCGGTCAGGGAAATAGAGTGATTGGCCGTCATCCGTCCGTCGTACGCCGCTTTTTTGCCGGGGGAGTGAGTTTGTGATTTCTTTTTTTTTTTCGATTAAAGCTCGATTCAAAGTAAATCTGGACGCACGGATCAATACACCACCGCTTCCCTGGTTGTTGGAACAAAAAAACCTTTGACAGGCATTTGTTGATGTTTCATTGACAAAGAAATTGATGAAAAGTTTTTCTCGATTGATCGACGCATCTCGAAATTACGGATCATGGCACTTGAAAAAAGAAAATTAATTGTGCACAAACATCTAGAGAATCCTTCGTGGTTTGCCTCAAAAAAAGCAAACGTGTTAAAATTCCCACAGTTACCGGTGTGTCTTGTAATCAAACGTTACAAGATACTCTGAGTGTGGATAGAGCACAGCGCATCTATTATAAAAGTGGTACTAGGGGCAAAGAGTTGAGGAGAAAGGTGTTGAGGTACGTGAAATGCAACCCAGGTGTCTCCATACGTGATTTGGCAATGAAATACGATTCCAGCTTTTCCACCGTGCGTAACATCCTTTCAAAAGAAGGATATAAGTCTTTTTGTACCAGTAAACATCCGAAACGCCCCCTGAAACAAAATTTAGTGGCCAAACAACGAGCACGGATACTATACGACCGAGTTTTGACGAAATTTGATGGTTGTATTTTAATGGATTACGAAACATATGTCAACATGGATTCTAAAAAAATCCCCGGATGAATATTTTACCTGACAACTGGTCGTGGGGATGTACCTTCCAGGTATAAATTGGATTTTGCTGTTAAGTTTGGTCGGAAACTAATGATTTGGCAAGGAATCTGCAGTTGTGGCATTAAAACCAAGGTTTTCATCTCATCTCACACAATGACGTCTAGGGTTTACATTAAAGAGCGTCTTAAAAGCGGATTTTATCCTTCATTCGGCAGCACAAGACTAACGTTGTGTTTTGACCGGATCTAGCCAGCTGCCACTACGCTAAGGAGGTACTAGAATGGTATTCTGCAATCAATGTTAATTTCGTCGCCAAAAAGATTATCTGAATTGCGCTGAGTTCAGACCGATTGTCAAGCAAAAACTTCGAGGATGTGGTTAAGAAGTGACAAATGCACAACAAATGCGTTTAAAGTGGTGTAATGTCGCCGATACAGTGTCACCAGCGACTGTGCAGATCATGATGGCATCAATCGGAAGTAAAGTGCGACGGTTTGTTCAAAACAGCGAAATGTAATAACCTGTCAAATATAATTTGAAAGCTGAATAAATACCCTTTTGTTTGACGTTTTGATCAACCGCGTATGTTGTTTAATTCTTGAGGTATGATCACTTGAATGCGTCCAAGTGTACTTTGAATCGGGCTTTAAAATATCCGAATTTTGCATGGTTTTTAAACCGGTTGACGTTCGAGAGTGTCATCAAAGTATAGTTTATTCCAGTAGAAGTACAAACAAGGTGTTTTCCGAGCGAGAGGGGACTTGCTACAGCGAATCAAAGTGTAGAATATCGGAAAACATAGTTTCCGGTGATTAGGTCACGTCGGACTATTCAGAATGCGATGTAACTGGCGTGCCATGTTTTTTTGCTTATTGGAGCGGTCCAATATTTTAAGCAGATTGTGCTAGTTACATACGTGCTGCGTTAACCAAACGAACCCTGCTAACCTTTTCCCAAATATCCAACACCCAAGCGATTTCTCGTGGAAGTGCAGAGGATTTCTCAGCTACCTTCAAAGCGATTATCACATCAACATCCGTTCATTCCCTAATTAACCGGCGCCGGTATTGCTTCATAATATATCACTAGTTTTTACACATTGAGGATGTATGTTGAGATGATCTGGCAATGAAGAAATAGCATCCGTGGACGGTCAATCATTATCTCCTGCACAGACAATGAATTGATGAACAACGATTGGAAAGTCTTGTTCGGCTGTTTCTGCTTTCGTTCGGGACGGTTGAGGCGCGATAGCCTTCTTCTCTACGGCATTGTAATAAATTTGCATTGTTCTTGTTTCATCAATCCGGTCGCTTTTGTTGCAGCAGCAATGTGCGAGTTGAAAAATACTGTGCGATTTACCTTCGATAATGGAGCGGATAAACCAGCCTTAGGCGAAGTGGCAAATTTCGTCAAAGCCTTGGATGTGGAGCTTGATGAAATTGAAGCTGCATATGGGATTGCAGATAAAAAGTCTCTTCTCGTCAAGTTTAAGTCTGAGCGGTCGATGTTGCACGCGCTGACCGCCAACTCTGACGATATGGTATTCCATAATGGGAATGGAAAAAAGGTCAAAGTACACATGTCGCATGCCCAGGATCACATCTGCTATGTGCGAATTTACGATCTCCCACCGGAGGTTCCCGACCAGGAGATCGTTACGGTGTTGTCAAAATATGGGCACGTGAAACGCATCGTGCGGGAGAAGTTTCCGGTGGAGCTGGGCATTCGCGCCTACACTGGTGTGCATGGTGTGTATATGGACGTGAAGCAGGAAATCCCGTCATCGCTGCACTTCGCCAACCGGAAGGGAAATATGTATTACGAAGGCAATAAGGACAAATGCTTCATCTACAAAGAAGTGGGACACCTGATGGCTTCTTGTCCCAAGCGACAGAATCGGAATCAGCCGAAAGTGCAATGTCAAAAAAAGGAGCAGCATTCATGTCAACGGGGGTCAGTAAACAAAAAAAATCGGCTAGAATTGTAAATGAACAAGATGCAGCTAACATAAAATCGCCCCCAGAAAGAAGAGGAATCATAGTTTGTTTATGAAATTGTTTTTTTTGTGTGTATAACTCACAAACATTGCATTTGGCTCCGTAAAGCTAACGCAATTTAGCCGTTTCAATTAATAAACTGGTAAAAAAAGTCTTATTCGGTACTATCGGTAGGACCTTCTTGTTTGTGCTTGGATTTCTATTTGTGTATTTATTCATCTGACTGTTGTCTAAATTACATTTTAAAGCTGTGTCACAATCGAGCACCTAATTCCGAATATAAATCGGTGGAAAGGTTCATCCAGCTTGTGAGTTTGTGGGTTTCATCGATGTCAACAGTTCACGAAGTCGATAAAAAAAGTTCGGTGGATTTAAAGTTGAAGCAATGAATCACAGCGAATTGTTGATTGATTTTTTTGTCGACGATCTAACGTATCCGTATTCATCATCACAATACACTGCCAATCTTAAGAACCTACGTTGAATAAATTCAATCAGAAAGCTTTACGTCAATTGGTAGGGCAATCAAAACATGGTAGTGCTATTCAGAATTGGAGGAAAAAGCAAACAGAAGAGAACCTTAAAGCAGTACGGAACAGTGAAATCTCTTCAGATTTTTAAGATAAACTCCAGTTCACGATTAGCATTAGAAATCCTAGGCAATCGATGAAAATTAAAAGCAAAATTCAGAGCTATGTTGACACCTAAATTGGTGAGTTTTTCTGTACTAAGCATCACGTCATCATTGATGCAGTAACCGTACATAATTGATCAAGTGATCCAGAAATAAGACATAAAGAGTGTTTTGATCAAAATTTGGTCGACTTAAACTAGACCCATTTCTTTTCATCGTGCATTAAAATTTTTGCACACCTCTCATTTTGAAGTTGTGTAGCATCATGCCTTTATTTTAATTTTGAGATTTGCACTTCATTTATCAAAATGTCGTCGAAGGAAGAGAAGCAACGCATCAAAATTTTGCACGTGCAAGGTGAAAATCCAAACTACTCGCACGCCAAGTTTGCGAAATTGTTGAATGTGGCTAAATCAACTGTTACTAATGTATTAAAAGTGCTCGGTGAACGTTTGTCGACAGCCAGGAAAGCTGGATCAGGGGGGAAATCGAAAGCCGGAGGCCACAGCGACGATAAAAAGAGTTACCGCTGTTTCGAGAGGAACCCCCTCTCCGTCCGAGATTCGCAAAGAAGCTGGAAGAGGCGCCTTCAACTGTGGATAGAGCTTTAAAAAGAGCTAGACTGCCAACTTACAAAAAAGTGGTGACTCGAAATCGTGACGATAAACAAAACACGTCGGCCAAAGCCCGATCGAGAAAGTTGTACACGAAGATGCTGAAAATCTTTGATTGCGTGGTAATGGACAATGAAACTTACGTCAAGTCAGACATAAAACAGCTTCCTGGACGGGGAAAGGTGGCAGATAACTCTACTGCTTTTCCTGAAGCGACACAATTGTTCCGTTCTTGCCATTACGGAAAAAAGACCATGGAGTGGTATGTTGTCAACAACGTTCAAGTGGTGCCCAAGGACAAGAACCCTCCTAACACGCCAGAGCTCCGCCCAATCGAAGAATATTGGGCCATCGTCAAGCGGAACCTTAAGAAGGCTCAAAAAGCTGTTGTGAGCGAGAAACAGTTCAAGGAAAAAAGGCGCTTTCTTCGGCGAATGAAGTGGACAAGGAGATTGTACAATATCTTATGGCAGGTGTTGAACAAAAGACCCAGCAATTCGCAGCTGAATATTTCTCCTGTATTCTGTATTAACTGAACATAAAATAGAATATGAATTTGACTTAATAATAAAAACTTTGATCGACTCACACACATTACTGTTTGATCAAATTTTGATCGGAACACCCTTTAACTATACATTTGGGAACTCTCACAGTTGGTTTGTTCTGATGGCACCAGTGGATATATTTGTCCAGTATTTGTCCCTGTGTTGTCTTCGAAAGTGACGAACACAATGATTCATAATTTTAAAACATCAGTATATGCTCAGGGCTGGTAGCAGGTCACTTTTTAGTGACTTGGTCACTATTTTCAGTCTAGTCACTAAAACGTCACTATTTGCATCAAAAAGTCACTAAAGTCACTATTTTTTGGAAAATGGTCACTTAAGTCACTATTGTCGTACCGCCGATTGTAAAAAGTTTTTAAAAAAATCACTTGAACCTATGGTTCAATGGTCAACCAGATTAAGAACAGTATAATGTCGAGAAATATACATAAAAAAAACTAGATGCCCTGGTGAACGCTGTCTTGGGATATTCTATGCCAAACAAACAAAGTTAAGTTTAGTATAGCCCATAAAGCTGTTTCTACAATTGTAGACCTTATGTTTTGAAGGACAGTTTGAATTAGCTGAAGGTTATTTGATGATATCTGTAGACTTTTAGGAATATCAATTGAATATGTTTGAATATTTATCGTAGCTTTGTATAGCTCAAAAGGCTACGGTTTCTACAGTATATCTTAAGTTTTGAGCTCAAGGTCAGTTTTTATGAACCTGAAGATAATCTGATAATGACTGGTGAGCTTACAGAAGCTTTATTGCATCTGTTTGAATGCATAGCGTAACCTTTTATAGGTTATAAAGCTAATTTTACAACTATATATCCTAAATTCTGAACTCAAGGGCAATTATGATGACCTAGAATATTCCAAGATATCTCATTATATCTGTTGACCTTCAAAAAGAGTCACTTAATTTGGTCAAACACATATTGTTACTTTGTTTAGTCCAATAAGCTGTAGATTTTAAGCTACAATTCAAAACTTATGTTTTGAATTCCAGGAAATTTTGGATAACGTAGAACATCCGAAAATTATCTCATAATGTCGGTTGTTCTTCCAAAATATTCAATGAATATGTTTCAATACACATAGTAGCTTTGCACAGCCCAGAACGGGTTTGTTACAACTGTAGGTCCATTGTTCTGATCTCAAGGATTGTTTGGATGACCTGGAACATGTCATACTGCTTTATGATGTATTTTGACTTTAAGAAAGTTGATTAAATATGTTTGAATATTTTTTGTAACTTTGTATTGTCTAAAATTTACTGTTACAACTGTAAATCGTAAGTTCTGTATGCCAAGACAGTTTGGATGACCTAGACCATCCCAAGATTATCTTTTTGTGTATTTTTACGTTTGAAAATATTCACTGAATACACTTGAATACGTGACGAAACTTTGTTTTAAGTTCTGAACTTCTGGACGGTTTGGATTACATAAAGGATCTTAAAGTTATAAAATAATGACTGTTGACCTTCCGAAAGGTTCATTGAATATTTTTTCATAGGTATGGTCACCATGTATAGCTCAAAAAACTACTTTTTCAACTGTAGATTTTCTGTTTTAAACTTAATGACAGCTTGGAGTACGTAGAACATCCCAAGAATGTCGCATTATGTACGTTGGTCTTCCACACTATTCAATCATTATTGTTAAATACATATTGTCCCTCTTCACACTCCAACTACTGTTCACTACTGTTACAACTGTAGATCATATTTTCTGAACTCAAGGACAGTTTGGATGATATAGATCATGCCCATGCATATCATCATGTTTTTTTACGTTCGAAAATATTCACTGAACATGGTTGAACACGTAGCGTAACTTTGTATAGCCCAAAAAGCTATAGTTGCTACTGTAAATCTTAAGTTCTGCAGTCAAGGACAGTTTGGATGACCTAGAACGTCATAAAGTTAACAAATAATGATTGTTGACCTTCCAAAAGGTTTATTCAATATTTTTGAAAACATATCATACCCTTATATAACCCTAAAAACTACTATTACAACTGTAGATTTGATGTTTTGAACTCAAGTACATTTTGGATGACCTAGAACGTACCTGAAAGATACTGAAATATCTAGCGTTTATCAACGAAACTTTAATAATACGTATGCATATGTACAATATTCTTAACAACGCGTTGCAACGCTCTACTCTATTATTAAGGCATTTATTTTTTCTCCATTTTCAGGATGTTCTAGGTCTTCAATTAGGTCAACTCATAAACTTTTTATTATTTCCAGATAGAAAAATTGATGGAAAACAAATATGCCGCAGACAGTGTACACTTTTATTCAGTCTGTGTGATTTTATACTGCCATTATCCTTTTGGGGTCACATATGACCCCTTAGGCCTGAAAGAGTTAAAATACTTTTTAAGGCAAAGCTTAACATTTATAAATTTTTCAATAGTATGTGGCCCGAAATCAATGTTCTGTATTGAAATTAATGCGTAGAAATATTTCCGATGGATGCTGACCTTGAGTACAGAGTACAGAATTGAGGAGTATTGGAACCAATTGTTTACTAAGAAAACGGCTGTAGGTGAGCCTAAATACCCTCAGGCGATTAAGGTAGTGAAAACAGCTTCACATGACTAAGGCTCAAAACAGGAATTGAGAAACAAGATATGTCAGAAGTATTTCTAGCTCAGGCCATGCTGGAAGGCGTTCCCACCGTGCGTATAGACCCACATAAAAAACAAAAAGTCATACTGCGCCGCAGTAATATTGATTTTTGCAAACGGTGGTGATCACCTAGTTCTTTTTGACTGTACTTATACATCAAATGTATAAAAGATTAAAAATATACAAAAATTTCGAAAACACGTTTTAGTCTCTATTTGGTCACTATTTGGTCACTATTTCTATTATTTTAGTCACTAAAGTCACTATTTTTTATCCATAATTCCGCTACCAGTCCTGTATGCCAGATCTAAGAAGAAGATTTGCGTAGTTGAAGAAAAGAAGGGAAATCAACATTCGAAGGATTAAGGAAATCTTTCATTTTAATGCAAAAGATCTTTAAAGCATGTGGAACTAGAAGAACGAGAATGTTTTGTTTTGAGCCTTAATTTCTGGAAATTCTACTGGAATTTATTTTTCTAAGACTCTTGAACACCTTTATGTTTCGCCAAAAAAAAACAGAAAACGAATCATAAAACTACTGTATGTAGGAAGTCACCATCCTAACGCGGGCCTTGCCTAGTTAACGAATCATAGAACTATTAAACCTATGGAACAAATCCATTTGACATTCTTATTGGGAGTATCCAAGAGTGTTATGAAAACTTTTAACCCTCGAAAAAGGTTGTTTCTTTTTATCCATTCTATTTTTCTCGTGTTCATTAAGTTCATTGAGTAAATACGAACAAACATAATTACCTACCTTACCTTAAAGCCTACAATAAATCATAAGTAGGTTAAGTGATTGACCAACTGCATAAAATCCGTAAACCGTAAACATCAACGAAGCCAGTGGAATTGCTTCCCATTGGATAACCCTTCCCATCAACCCCGGTAATTCTAATGAAAAACCAAGTCAGTGTTAATTGCGTCCCTGACATTAAAAAATTTCATCACATTTCATCGTCTTCTCATCAAAGAATTGCGTCTGGCCGGCATTTGCCACCACCGAATGACTGAAGGTGTAAAGAAACATCTCATCCTTTTCCCAGACCACAGCCGGGGGGCGAGCAGCGGCAACCCATTTTTGCTTCTCCGAGCCCATAGAAATTCCACGTGAACCCACAGACGGGAGGAAACTTCAGCAGCTTCTACATCGCTCCCTAGGCGTCTGCGGCTGAAGCCAATGCAACAAATGCGGCTAATTCATACCGCTTGGTACTGGTCATCCGATGCTATCGCTGCCGCCTGGCCTTTTCTCGTCGTTTTTCACCTGAAGGAATAATAGTGTACTTTTTTTTATATCACCTCAACATACTCGACCCGGTTATCGCAGATGAGCCGGAGACGAACGACCGACCGGCCGACATCATCTCGCCCCGCGTCATCATTTCGAGCATTCTCCTCTCCATGCATTTCTCGACGGCAAAGTGAAAGGGCAACGGGAAACGTCCACACCAGCACCACACTTCTGGTTGACCTTATTTTCTGAGTTGTGTTTTTTATAATCGCTTGCCAGGTGAATACATTGCGTCTTGCGATCCCATCCCTCGCCAGCATCTTCATCTGGACGAGCACCGAGCGTGACACTTGTGTCCCCGTCCCAGTCTTAGTCGTCATCAGCGGAGTGCACCACTTACAGATAAATATACGGGACGGAAGGCAGAATGGAGCATATGAGGGCTCACCGGTGAAATGGAACTGAAATGCAAAAACCTGTTTCTGCCTGTCGGACGAGCGGGGATCACTTTTCACGATCTTGATTCAGCGCCAGTCGCGCTCACGGGAGGGGACGTCGTTGTCTGCACCAAATACAGGGGCGACTCCATAACCACGTTGGACCCTGTGGTGGCAGAATGTTGATCCGACCATATTTGGGCGGAAACTTTCAAATGTATGTGGTGTTTGGTTCGGTTGTCGATTGCCGATTGTACGAATGAACGCAGCGGAAAAATATGCAGGAAGTGGGAAATTAAGAAACGGTTGGACAAATTTCTGAGACGGAAAGCCTTGGTGGTCATTGGAGGATTGATAGGTTTTTGGCGTTTTGATCGAAATTTATGGTCGAAGGTAGCGATGGTTTCGAGGACAAGAGAAGTGTTCTGCGTCTGGGTAATTCAGCCTTTTACGGTTTCCTCGATGTTAATTAACTAAATGTTTTGTCTATGAGCCTCACAAAAGTGTTAAGGAAAAGACCTCGAATTTAGAAAAACGATCAGAAAGGGATTTGAAATCAAATGAATGGGGTTGAGCTTAATCGCAAGATAGATCCAGAACAGATGCAAGATAAATACAAACACAAGATAGATACAGGGTGCGGCAGACAATAATGCGAAAATGTTCAAACTTGAGTATTGGGTTAATTCGTGTAGCTAGTGACTAATTTATGTCGAAAGTGTATTTGTTTATGTTAACTTTCAAGTGCTGCATTCAAACATTATATTTGTTATATAGCAAATTCGTCAAAATGTTCGCGAAAGAAGTGATCACCAGTTTGTTGCTAGATCAAAAACTACAAGTTTTAAAGAAAGCAACGGAAGGGTTCTGATAAAAGATCACAGCTGAATCCCAATATATATTTAAAAACCTTTTACAATTATTTGTGACATTTCAACTTCAATCTCAAACTATATTAAACTATTGGATCAGGAGCGACTTCGGCTGAGTAAATAACACGTTCTCGCAACAAAATTACGGGGTTGAGTCTCATATCCGAACAAGTCACAAGACAATGAAGTGATGAATTTGTCGCTTCAAATTAGGTCCTTAACCGTCAATGACAAATTTGAAGATAATTCAACAATCGAAATTGTCAAATCTACTTCAAATCTGATCAAGGTCCTCAAAATATGGTATTTTCACCGGGCGCGGTGGCGCCTCGTGGAATTAAAAAATGACTGCGCCCATTAGTAACGTTGCCATAATCCAGCTCTAATTTTCTAGTCTTCAGTGACTTTTGAACATTTTGGTTGTGACGATGACGATGAAAGCTCGTGTTGACGCCGCACAAACAAAACTCTGTTGAAGCACGAGGAACAACTGTAACGGTTTTCATCATACTAAACTGACTGTAAGGCTCTGAAACTTTTCTCTGGGACTGATTTTGAGCTTTTCAATATTGACATCCTAGTAGGCACCTATAACAGCTCGGAAAGCTAGGATCGACAACAACGCGGGGCAAGAACTGTTAGTCTCTAGTTTAGGGAGAAGTATGTCCCGGGTATGGGTTTAAAATTTTCGCAAACTGCTCAAAATATATTGACAATAATATCTTCTAGGATATGAATAGTCACAACGTTTAATCACAACATTATTTTTAACGTGAGACTATTTCTTTGTTTTCTATACTGAAGTACAATTCAAAATAAAAAACCTATAGCAACGATAAGTGGTCAGGTTTTTAGCAGTCGTTTCTCCAATCGATCGGAAATATTTCTTCACGTCGATTTGAAATTTAAAACTATTGATTTTCAACACTAAACTATTGAAAATAACGAAAATATTAGGTTATGTCTTATAATTTTTGATTTGCAAATAAATTTACTAAATGCCTAGTATTTCCCTACCACAGACTTCAAATGTAAGTAAGGGAGTTCTCATATCCAGTAGTGATAAGTACACCTTCGCAAAATGCTTGGAGCTGTTCAGAGCGGCAATGAGCCAGTACTGAATTGGCAGCTGGTGGTGACAACCCAAGTAACACATGAAACATGTACTCAAAATATATTTATATATATAAATTGCAAATTAGGCTCTAAACAAGCACAAATAACATTCGTTGTTGCATCAGAGTTAGTATTTTGTTACAAATAAAACATGAAACTTCATTACAGTTGCCAAACAGTTGCCTCAAATGAGAAAAAATCTGAAGTTGCTGTTATATTCCAAATAAGTATGATAATTCCATGTTGTATTTTGGAACAGAACTGCAACTGGCTTGAATAGTTGCATTTCTGTTCCAATAATGCACTCATAACCTTGAAGTTTTCAAAACCCTTCTTGAAACTAAGAGAAACATGAAGTTGCAGCAATGATATTATTTTATTTTGTAACCATCTAGCAACAGCTTATGCAACTCATCAGTATGTCGCAATTATGTTGCAATATGTGATTTTTTTAAAATAAAGTTCAGTTATGCAACTTTATGCTCCAGTTTAATAACAAATGACAATAAGTTGTAAATTATAACCAAGACAAGGGTGCAACGGATCTGTTGAAGAGCTTAAAAGATAGTTTTTTCTCACAAAAAAATGGAAAACAGTGAACAGGGGAAGCAGAAAGGAAGTTGTGGAAGAAAATAAAGAGAAATGGAAGTTTTCGAAAGCAAAAAAAGCGCATGTTGCTAGCCAATGCATCATCATGCAGCAAAATAAGTGAAATTACGGATGAGAACGAGCCAGAAGTAGATTTTTCAACGGAACCAGCAATTCAATCCAATGATCACAATAACGGAGAAAGTTACAACAATAATGAAGACGATGCCAACGACTCAAAAGAGAACAGTGACAATAATTGCCATCATGATGAAGAGAGCGACGATGATGATGAATCCATAAAAACCAAAGTTACAGACCCTTCGGATTTGAGCAATGAATTGAGGGCCTGGGCTATCAATTTCCAAATCAAACATACAGCTATCAACTCACTTTTAACCATTTTGAAATGCCACTTCACTGATAATACGTTACCTAAAGATGCAAGAACTTTAGTGAAAACACCGCGAGCTACAACGGTTTCACATGATGAACGTTTAGGAGGCGCATACTGGCATTATGGCCTGAAACGGATTTTATCTGAAGCTGTAACGAACATTAAAAACATCACAACCATATCTCTCAACGTCAACATTGATGGACTTCCAGCTTACAAAAGCTCAACTGCTTCATTTTGGCCTATTTTAGTAAACATAAATGAACTGAAAGAATGTGTACCGCCTCTAGTTGTTGGGATATTTTGTGGACTCTGTAGGTATGATTGGACTGCACTACTCATTATTGCATGCGAATCCTATATTTTCTTGATTTCCTATACAAATGGGATGCACCTGCAACTTTGAGCAGTATCTAACCGTGCAGAGTTTAAATTTTCGAATATTATAGATAAGCCGAAAGACATCAACACATTCCTGGAACCATTCGTAACAGAGCTAAATGAACTCTTGGATCATGGTCTAATTGTTGAGAGCAGAACATTATATGTGAAATTGAGATGCTTCATATGTGATACTCCAGCAAGATTTATGCTTAGAGGTAAATAGTAGTTTCAAAAATCAAACAAAGAAAAGTTGAAATTCTTCCAACTGATGTGTGTTCAGGCTTCATGCTTGATTGTTGTTTTCAACACCATATCCTACCACCACCACGTATTTTGTACGAATTTTAAAATAAAATGCATTCCTTTTTTAATGTGACGTAATTAATAGACACTTCTAGGGTCAAGTTTTCAGTTGTAGGGTGCCTGGACCAACAGTATTTGGGAGCCCTTATTGTTGATCCTTTGTTAGTTGTCTCAACATGAAATGTGAAGATCAGGAGCTATACACCCTCTTCCAAATCCAACTCTAAATATATTCTATTCATTTTTTTTCACTATACGCGACGAATCGACGATGAAACGTTACCTTGGAACAACTTAATGAAATATGTTTGCAGTACTC
Organism: Aedes japonicus; assembly: GCA_034211315.2. Classification (NCBI taxonomy): domain Eukaryota; kingdom Metazoa; phylum Arthropoda; class Insecta; order Diptera; family Culicidae; genus Aedes; species Aedes japonicus. The sequence goes on along the minus strand of JASCZW010002972.1, from coordinate 30,509 downwards.
TTTAACTCAAAACCTGTCAAGTATTTTTAACGTTTCAATTATGTTTTTTGTTATCCAATTGTATAGATACCAGTGAACCATACATGGAGCATGCATTTATAACTTGAAATTTGCATAATAGGAACATGATGAACATAAAGTTTCAAATATGTTGATAAATTGATGCATTGATGTTACAAGTTGAAATGTCGCCATTTGCAACAGATTTGCAATTGAAAATCTGCACCAAGTGAAATGCTCTGAAAAGCATTCAAAATTGTTACATAATTGCAACGTATATGCAATGAACATTTTTACATTTTTTCAATTAACAATAAAACATACATTACCGACCAAATTTATGAGGATATATGATTTTCATGTGGGAAGTTTTATTTCGATTTGAATAAAATTATTTTTTTATTGAATTTAAATTGAGTTTGAATTAAATTTAAATTAAGTTTCAACCGAATTTGACTAAAATTAGAATTAAATCACATATTATAACGAAAACAAGCATCAAGAAAGTCAAAAAATGCCTTTTAGGCACTTTTCGCAAACATCGCAGAATTAAAAAGTTCAAATGTGCGTGTGCGTGTGCGCGCGCGCGTGTGTGTGTGTGTGTGTGTGTGTGTGTGTGTGTGTGTGTGTGTGTGTGTGTGTGTGCTACGTTTGTGCTCGTGCGATATTTTGTTGAGTGGCCAAGGTGCAAGAGAGAAGCAGTGCAGAAATGAAATTCTCCCGACTCTTGTTTTGCTCAAGGGATATGTACCGCGCAATAATAAACCGTGTCATTGGGAGAAGTATACGAACAATAAAATATACCCAGCGTGTACATCTGTTGAGTATCGATGTTCAACCAAAGGCACAGTTTGGGTTTGCATTTATGTGTTGCGGTACAAACAGTAAGGCAGAGTACAGAGAGAATATACAGAGTATACACGGATACTTTGCGCGACTGATATTCATTTGAGAAGACTGCTAGACGATGCAGTGTCCGTTCAACAGACGCTGGGTGCTCTCAGGCATTGGCAGTAAGCTGTGTGACGGGATATGTTCGGGGAAAAATTATCACCACAGACTTTTTTGCTTTGGGTGCACGAAAAATGTGTTTGTTTGTATGTAGCTGTGCCGCTCATCCGAAATGCGCGCAGGTTGTGCGTGGTCTGGGTGGGGAATTATATGCTCAAGATGTATCAGAATTGTTTGTATTTGATTTTTACGAATGCGTACAGTGTTACATGTTTTGAAGATAGCTTCCCGACATCTTCAGGAGAAATGATGAGAAGATAATTAGATCTCTTTTGGTAATATTCAACTTGAAAACCTGATTTTTTCCACCTATGGTGCGATCTGACCGTTCTTATCCTGACCATATCCGGAAGTGACCAATGTGTTTCTAGACACTCTATATAACCACCATGCATTGCTCTTATTATCGAATTCTGTTATCAGAAGGAACCAAACTTATCGTGCGGCACATCAAATAACGTCGATGTTATTTGATGTGCTGCACGATACGTTTGGTTCCTTTATTGTAAGAGTTGATCCAATGGCCCATATAGCCCCAGATTTGTTCCAGCCATATCTTCGGAACCGGTTATCTGATCAATAACGTATGCGATAGGATGAAATAGCACCAGAATCCCTATCGATTGGCGTTGGAAGTATCCAAATTGGTCCAGCTGTTTTCGAGAAACGCTCAAGTCCCGTTTTGGCCCCCGGTATGTTCTCCGGGATTACCTGGAACGTATTCAGAAGTGGCCAATATAGTCCTAGATACTATTTCTGGTCTCTGTTGATATGGTTTTTGAATTCTTGTGTCATTTTATGTACCGCATGATAGCTTTTGCTTTGTTTAGGTCAAAGTTGACCCCTCACTCCATATCACTCAGAACTTACACACACACACATACACACACAGACATTTTCCTATCTCGTCGAGCTGAGTCGAATGGCATCAGTCCGAAAGTCGGTTTTTCGAGTGATCGCTATACCCCCGCTTGGTAACAAGGGTAAAAAATCACATATCAGGTCAAATGGTCATAATAAATAAATAAAATAAATAAATAAACAAGTAAATAAATAAATAAATAAATAAATAAATAAATAAATAAATAAATAAATAAATAAATAATTAATTAAATAAATAAATAAACTAAAAAAAAGTCAGTCGAGTGCAAAACACTGAAGAAGTCTGTAAGTCGCAGACGAAATAGGCATATCTGTTAAAAGATAAGCAAACTAGTAGAACTAAAAGGTATTTGCTCGCCTTAGTAAAATTAGATTCGCGTTCTACTAAAAGCTCCTCAAGTTTTTTCAGTTTATTAAAAATAGTAACGTTTTGTTTTTGATTTTTGAAAAGTGATAAAGTGAATTAGTAAAAAAAATAAATAAATCTTTATATATAAAAATGAACTTCTGTCTGTCTGTCTGACCCTTATAGAATTGAAAACTACCAAACCGATTGGCTTGAAAATTTGCATGCAGAAGTTTTTGGGGCAGGGGAAGGTTCTTAAGATGGTCCAAGACCCCTCTCCCCTCTGGAAGGGTGGGCTCCCATACAAAGAAACTGAAATTTCTGCATAACTCGGGAGCTAATCAAGCAAATGGAATCAAATTTGGCATATGGAGGTTTATGAAGGCAAGAAATATTTTTTTGGAAGTTTGAGAGTTCTCTCTTCTCTGGAAGGGAGCGCTCTCAAACAAATGAAACATCAATTTCTTCATAACTCGAGAAATAATCAAGCAAATGGAGTCAAAGTTGGCATGTGGTGGCTTATGAAAACAAAAAATGTTTCTATAACGGTTCGAGACCTCTTCCCCTTCTGTAAGGGAGGGCTCCTATACAAATAAAACACAAATTTCTGCATAACTCGGGAAATAATCAAGCAAATTTAACCAAATTTGGCAAGTAGCGGTTTCTGAAGGCAAGAAATGTTTTTATGGTTGTCCGAGACTCCTCTCCCTGTGGAATGAGGGGGCTCTCAGACAAATAAAACACAACTTTTCTGAAAACAAAAAATGTGTCTATGGTGGTTCAAAGCCCCACTCATCTTTTGAAAGGGGAGGAGGGGGTGGTCTCTCTTACAAATAAAACACATATTTTTGCATAACTCGAGAACTAATCAAGGAAATGGCGCTAAATTTGACATGTGGAGGTTATTGAAGGCAAGGAATTTCTAGGGTAGGTATTACGGAAAAGGGAGCATCCGTAAAAATGATCAATAAAGCCATCTTAGAGCACATTGATTATTTTAAAATATAGTTGGGAATTACTTAATCATTAGATATTGTGCTTGAACGTATTAAAATAGGTTTCAAAATTAAACGGTTCACTATACTAGTAGGTGCTAGTAGTTGATTGAGAGCCAATTAAAATTTTTGTTGAGAAAGTTATCGTTTCTTTAGAGAAAGCTGTTACTAACACATCGTCCCTATTGAACCGATTACGTCAACAAATAGATCGTTGGCTATGACTGAAGGTGTTGAAGGAAAATTGGTGCAATCAGTGGTGGACGTGCCTAGACCGTTGTTAAATTAATTTCTATTAAATTAATAATCTATTTAGTGAAAAGAAACTTTTTTTGCCACTATGTTCCTATCATGTCACAGAAATAATAGAAGTGAAACAAATGATGATTGTAATATATTGTGCCTGTGAAAAATCGTGAATACCATCCAATTAAATTGAACAATTGAAGCAATAACTACCATAACGTTATCCCACGTCAACCATGCGGTCGTTCCTTGTGCACAACCCTCCTTTTATTAAATTGTGCGAGCTTTGGGCTATCTATAAAGATTTGATGAAGTAAATTGCTTTTGAAGTTTCCGAAGACCTGAAAACTGAATTGCACCCGAAACTGAATTGCACGTTAACTAAACAAATATATATTCTCAATATTATAATATAATATTCTCAATATTTTAATCAAAGTTAAAATAAAAATAGTCTAAGAATAAGTAATGTCTACGATTCTTTGTGTGTTTTAGAAAACGTTGGTAGAATGTCGCCTTCCTAAAATCATTTTTTTTTTGTTTTTATTAGTTTTCATAAGGAAAGTTCTTAAAAGAACTTAAGATAAATTTATAAAACAATGTTTAAATCCCTTTTATCTCGGAAACTAAATACTTTGCAGGTTTCATGTGTTCTGGAACTTTGCATCGTAACAGTAGACACAACATTTTGTTGAAAACACCGGAAATCTAATGACGTCCATCAATTTTCCAAGTTTTCAACCCCCCTTTCCCCCCCCCCCCCCTGCCCAACATTTTTCAATACCTATTACACGTAGTGTCACAAAACCTCAACCCCACTTACTCACCCCCCCCTAAACAGTGGACGTCTTTGTTGAATCGTCCCTATGCTTTATTCCAAATTTTGTGACGCGCACCATCTCTATATCCAAGGACAGACCTGATTCAGCTTCGTATCAATACAAACAACTTTTTTGAATACAACAATCCACTGTAGCACTTCGTTTGAAGATTATTATTTGTTCCTATCGTCTCTATTACTCTATTATGGGGTGGCTGGCACCGCCCACCGCGTAAATCATGAAATTACTGTACGCCGTTTGTTTACAGACTTCTAAAAATGGTGTGACAAACATCCATGAGTCATTTGAAATGAAACAGTTTAAAATTTTTGCCTAAGAACAGAAATGTTATGCAAACAAAATCGGAAAAAAATCTGACAAAATTGGGAAACCTTACGTTATGAGGAAAGGCTCTAGCTTCCAGTTGTGTCCTGTTTTCTAAAATTGGTGCGAACACACAGACACACACACATACACATACACACACATACACACATACACACACACACTACAATTGGGCACGATATGAAATATAAAATGAAAAAAATATTTTGTCAGTATCCTCAAACTTCGATCATGTACTGTACCATTTCTCTATGCAATCGCCATTTGCAATACAATGGATAAATTATTCAATGCAAAATAATGAGCTTATTCTTATTAATAGCCACCGAGAACCTATAAATTTCAACCAAATTAAGATCACCAATGATACACGACTGGAATGATATGCGATTTTGTAGTTTTTGTTAAATTACATACGCCTCCAATTTTTTTTTTCATCAATTACAATAATCCAGAATTAGAAATTAGTAGAGCGCTTTCTTTTTTTCGAGGTAAAATTGTATAGTTTACAATGCATCTGAAAGCGTTGGAAAAATCACTATTAGGAAGTGATTTAATTTACGGGCTTTATTTAATCAACATCGTTTCTCTTAAAAAGTTAATTTGTTGCAAATAATCGCTAAGTCCATTAAATTATTTTCCTGCATCACATTTGCAACAAATCATAAAATAAAAAATAAAAGCGATAATCAATTGAGAAAACCCTTAGATGAGTCTAATAAAAACACATGCGTGAAACGTGAAAACTTCTTTTTAGCAACATGATGATGATGTTACTTGCAACAAAGCTAATGGCATCTGTTACTTTGGCGCAACAAAGAATTCAAGGAAAATATGTAACATGTGCTTTTATTGCAACATCGTTGCAACAATGGAAGGTTGCAAATAAGCTCCACCTCTTGCGCTTTTCTCGTTGCAGTTCAGTTAAACTTAACGTGGTGAATACACAAAAATAGAACATTATTTATGTTGCAATTTAGTAAATGTTTCTTTTTTGAAACAAGTTGTGTTGCTTGGGAAGTACCCTGGAAGGTGCTCTGGCGAGCAACCATTGTCCGAATAGTTGATAGCTCTATCGCGTTTGGATAGGCAACCGTTGCTACGTAGCCATTGTTTATGCAGTCGGTTCACCACTGGATAATTTGCAGCCAGCCGGTTGGCGCAACCACGAGCAAAATAAGTGTGATCTAGTTGGCACCCATCTTTCGGTAAGGCGTTTGAGTGGTATGAATGGTATAGACCAGCAGAATTACGTGGCCGAAAATCGTGCAAGGCTCTTGTACGACCGTCTTTTGACGAAACACAAGGTCTGTACTTTGATCGATGACGAAACATACGTCAAACTTGATTTTAAGCAGCTTCCCGGTCAAAAGTTTTACATCGCGACTGGATGTAAGGATTCGACGGGAAGATTCAAGTTCGTGTTTGCCGACAGGTTCGCGAAGAAGGCCATTATATGGCAAGCGGTTTGTGAGTTATGGCCCGAGTACAGAACCATTCGTCACATCCTCGACGACGACATCCCAAGTTTACATCGAAGAATGCCTGAAAAACGTGTATTGCTGTTCATCCACAAGCATTGGGGCAAAGTAATTTCTTGGCCAGCTGCCACTACTCGAGTGGTTCTGGAGTGGTATGCTGCCAACAAGATCAATTTTGTCCCCAAATTAATGAATCCTCCGAATTGCCTCCGAAATAGAAGAAATTGGCTGATTCCGTGTCCGTTTTCACTGTGCGGGTGCTGATGGATTCCATCAAGATGAAGGTTCGAACTGGGGAAATGTAACCATCTAATTCTGTAACTTTGAAGTTTTAATAAAAGTACTGTAAAGCAACCAATAATGGACTTTTTAAACTCAATGAATCACAAATTACAGGTATTTTTGTGTGTATCACTTTACTTTAAGTCAGCCTTTAATCCTGAAATCTCACTTTAAGGCGTTTGGGTTACTTTTCCGAAGGCGTTAAAAGGAGGGATTTCGACTCTCCGAAAACATACTATCACTCAAATGGGCATATTTGGGTACACTGGACGCTTTGAAAAAGAAACGCTCGTTTTGAAGCACTGTGAAACGGTTTGAAGTAGTTATGTGAAGCAATTACTATAGAAAACTACAATTTTACGTATTAGTCATTCTAATATAAACTTCACTGTATCACTGGAATCACTGCGCTTCAGAGTGGACCTAAACGACTGCAACAAGAAATTTGATCGTTTGTAGTATATCCCGTATCCTTCCCCTGAGTGTATTCTTTCCTTAGTTTGTTTTGCTTGTATATTTAATTTTTTAACACATATCTTAAAGTTGACCTGTGTTAGATAATGTAAACGTATACGTATCACAAAGTTATTAATTGCGGTAAATGTCCCCATATTAAACCATCACTAAGCAATTCACTTAACACGGAAGCAAAATATTGACGAGCAAGAGAGTTGGTTGTATTTGTGATTATACGTAAGCAAGCGGTATTACAAAGCTGATTGACAACACAAAGAAACTTAAGTCAGCAGGTGTCCGAGTTCGATAACCGGTCTGATTTAAGTATGAGCTTAATTAAGATGTTCTTGCAATAGGATTTGTTCTTGCCTTATACATACTGTTTTGATCAAATCGATAAATATCTTGTTTTAATTCTTAATTCTTCTGAAGTCTCTTATTTATTTGAATATTTTCACGTATTGTTCCATATTAGCATTAGCATTAGCATTAGCATTGACGTTTGCAGACCTCGTGGATGGAGCTACGATGAGGAATAATTCGTTAAGGACAATTCATGTCACCATGAACGTATACAGTTACTGATATGTTTCTTCAAGCAATAAACTCTACGAAGACTCTCCTCAATTGCTCACCTGGCCACGTTCATGCATCCGCTGGAGATAGGGAAGATTTGGTATCTACCTTAAGAAGACACGAGAACCTTTAGTAGATATCAAAGGAAAATGGAAATAAATAGCCGGAGAGAATAGATAAACAGAATGTCCTGTTTGGTGAACAGAACCAAATATTCACTAAAAGTGGTCGTTGGGAGCATCTGGTCTAAGAGGGTTAAGTGATGTTCCATTTCTTTTCAAATGGTTGAGACCTAAGCATTAACTGTGGCCCTAACCCCATATGGCTCATGCTTATAGCGCCATTACTCACTCTTTGAAAAGAGAAGAATGTTTAAGAACATAACGGGTGGTGAAAGATAACTTGTCAGAGGCTTTGCGCTCCTAATTGCATCCCTATTCAAAAACATGGCACCACAGGGGACGGCAGATCCACCTTACAGGGAAGCGATTAATTGACCATTTCGAGCCGAGCTGCGTGGGAGCTTTTTGACGGTTGGGACATGAGCACTAACTCTTGTCCTTGCCTTGTATGACTCATGGTTATAGTGCCATTACTCACTTTCTGAAAAGATAAAAAGATTCCCGGGGACAATATTACCGGAATCAGTTTTTTTTTGTTTCAGTGTCTTTTTGAGACCAGAGCCTTTCAAATGGTGCATTAACATTGGCTCTAAAGTGAAATTTCGAAATTCTACGAAGGGTTGCAATCCGGGTCAATACGGACCCTAATGTATTATGTGTCACTTTTTTGTACAACCAGCTTGAACTGATTTAAAAAATTGATATATTTATGCAAAAATTAAGAATTTTGTAAAATATTTAAAGCCTGAAAATTTCATCCCGATTGATTTAAAAATTAAAAAGATAGTGTATTTTGATGTTGCGCAACAGTTTGACAAAAGTGTTTCAGTTTCTTGTTTTTTATTTTTTTTTTCTTAAAGTGATCAAACAAAGTGTTAGTTTCAATTCTCCTAGTTTTCCAATAACAATTGTTCTACTAAAACACTCGTAAAAGTGTTTTTAAAAAACGAAGTGATACAAAATAGATGAGAAGTAAAAATTAAAGGTTTTTATTAAACTTGCAGGAAAAAAAATAGCAACAGACTTTTTTCCGTGTTAGTTTTGATGAAATGTCCATTTTTTCTTGAAATACCTCGTATCACAATCTGCTTGTCAACCGCATTACATCCATCCTATTTCACCTCATCCCTTCATCCTGTTTCCTATTTCGGCAGCACCCCAAGTCATTTTTTCAATTTTATTCAGGTTCCACTTAACAATTGCCCAATACATTAATTGTTATGTTATTTATTCTCCGTGCGAGGAGTAACGATTATGATGTAGAAGGAGATGTTCGCTCATCACCATGAGGCACCGAGAGTGAACAACAATGTTTTTGGCTAGAATTAAAGATATGAAGAGAAAGTTTTTATAGTTCCGCTAGTGTGCGGCAGGCTTGGAAATTTAACAGATGTTTTATGAAAATTGAGCGAAAAGGGCATGTGTACAGTGGTACTCGAACCAACGACATTTTTGCCTAACATCCCACTGCGGGGTAGGTTAAAGCACGGACTAAATCCGCCACTTCAACAGAGCAAAAATGTCCGGTTGGAAGACGCTCATGTACCACTGTGGCTTGTATAGTTATTCTAGCGATCTATTGTGTCACTCTGTTTACTGATGCGCACATGGGAGAAGAACTCTCTCCTCAAAACAAACCCAAAAAGGAGAGTTCCTCTCCCATGTGCGCATCAGTAAACAGAGTGCACACAATAGATCGCTAGAATAACTGCTACAAACCACAGTGGTACATGAGCGTCTTCCAACCGGACATTTTGCCTGTTGGTGGCGGATTGATCCGTGCTAACCTACCCTGCAGTGGATGTTAGGCAAAAATCGTTGATTGCGTACCACTGCACTGCCCTTTCGCTCAGTTTTCGTAAACATCTGTTAAATTTCAGGCCTGCTGCACTAGCGAACTATCAAGCTTATCTCTGCATCTTTAATTCAGCCAATTGTTATTGACTCTCGGTGCCTCATGGTGATGAGTGAACATCTCCTTCTACATCAATTGCCCAATATTTTTCGATTGGGCGAAATTGAAGGCAATCGGATGGTCTTTTCGATGTAGTCCATGTTCTCACTTTATCACAGAAGTATCTCTAGATTGTAGTGGATGCTAGCCATATCTGTCCAGAACTTTACTGGGTCTTTGTGTGCTTTGACGAAGGATATAATATGTTTTTTTTCCAGGCACTTTTTCTTGTAGAGCTTCGAGTTCATACAGTCATTTCTAAGGACAACTTGAGTTTTTTTGTCCACAACTGCAAATCGCTTGCCAAATCAGAAATTTTCTAGCAAACTTATCAGGTAAAACGATTGTATATATGTTGAGGATATCTAATCGAGAAATGGCCACATACAACTTTTGTCCGGCAGGCCCAAAATCCATACATTACATACGTTTCGGCGTCCATTAGTATGCATTTTGGGTACCACGTGTAGATTGCTCTTTAGGACGTTCAACTTGCTTGTTGCAGATATCAGTTACAGTAGTAAAATAGTTTGTAGAATGTAGTTGTACAAATTAAAAGTTACCGAAAAACTAACAGCCTGCGCCGGGAATCGCCTGTGAACGGCTGTGCCGAGGCTTTGTTGCGCAATATATTGTTTTCTGGTATATCGCGTTTTCTATTGTTAGGTGACGCGAGTGATCGCGTGATCATGAAAAAAAAAATTCAATAGAGCTGCTTCCTGGTGAGATGAGGTGGTTCACGATGAGTTGGTGAGATGAGGTAAGTGCACCTCCACAATTATCAGTTGAGAGCTTTCTTTGCCAACACTAATGCATGAATTTTCATATTGTGTGGCAAGCACAATCATACTCTATGCGCTAACCGACTACGCTATCCGAAGAATCACTATCCCAGTGGCTCCAACAACTTCCGTCCTGGTGGTGTCGATTCAAATTGACTCAAGCTTTAATATAAATTACCTTGATTTCCTAATGAAAAACCCACCACTCCTTTTTGTGAGTGGCCCAATCCATACTTTTGGTTGAAATTGCTGGTCCAAGTCTGCTCTCTAGCATTATTATGAATGAAAAACTACCATCAAAGATTAAAATCGGTTTAAATCGGTGCAATTCGGATATCGGTACTTATATTGAAATATTTCACTAGACAGCTTACCGTTTACCAAAACGAACCGTGATGCCCCCCAATCATAATATCCAACATTTCAGTGATTTCTCGTAGAAAAATGAGTTGTTCTTGGCTTTCAATGTAGGGAGTTTCACGTCAAAATATTCCGACTAAAATATATACTGGCACTAATTAATGAACATTTAGGATTGAGAATTCACAAAATGGCCACTAAATTTTTAAACACGGTGCCAACGAAAAAAAATACAATTCGCACTTGAAAAATTAAAAGTAGCATTAAAAAATTTATTATTCACTTGCAATAATTCAAAAGAGACCGGTAAAACTTTCAAAATAATCAATGAAAATTAGTATAAACGCAATAATAAGCTGATAGTTTTCCGTCATAATAATAAGTTCTAGCGGTAAACATGTTTTTTGAAAGTTTTACCGGTCACTTTTGAATTATTGAAAGTGAATTATCAATTTTTTATTGCTATTTTGAGTTTTTGTAGTGCGAATTGTATTTTTTTTTGTTGGCACAGTGTTTAATAATTTAGTGGAAATTTCACATATTTGCTACTTTTTCCATTTTTATTGATGTTTTATTACCCTGACAAATATTCCTACCCTTTCTTTATTTGATCGGCATTTGGGCGGGGCCGGCGCCGGTATTGCCTTAGTTTGGAATCACCGGTTATTACACATTGAGGATGTATGTTAGTCCCAAGCATCATATGTTCGTTCACTGTGTAATAATGGGTGTCAAGTTCTTTTTCTTTTTCATGTTCTGTTAATACAGACTACAAGAGAAACATTCAGCTAAGCTTCCTTTTTATCGAATGCAAATTGACGGATCTTTTAGTTAACACCTGCCATAAGATTTTGTACAGTCTCCTTGTCCACTTTATTCGCCGCAGAACGCCAGTTTACCTTGAACTGTTTCTCGCTCACAACAGCTTTTTGAGTCTTCTTAAGGTTCCGCTTAACGATGGCCCAATATTCTTCGATTGTGCGGAGCTCTGGCGTGTTGGAAGGGTTCTTGTCCTTGGGCATCACTTGTACGTTGTTGGCAGCATACCACTCCATGGCCTTTTTTCCGTAATGGCAAGATGCCAATTCCGGCCAAAATAGAACGAAACAATTGTGTCGCTTCAGGAAAGGCAGTAGACGTTTTCAAAGGCGCTCGCTCAGATAAATTTCCTGGTTGACGGTTCCGGTCGCAATGTAAACGTTGCTCTTCAAGTCACAGGTACAGATGATCTGCCACACCAGATATTTCTTCGTGAACTTTGACAGTTTAATGCGCTTGAAAATATCAGGCTGCTGTATAAAATTTCTGTCCAGAGAGCTGTTTAAAGTCTGCCTTGACGTAAGTTTCATCGTCCTGTACCACGCAATCAAACTTCGTCAGCATCGTCGTGTACGACTTTCGCAATCGTGCTTTGGCCGACTTGCTTTGTTTATCGTCGCGATTTGGAGTCACCACTTTCTTGTAAGTTGACAGTCCAGCTCGTTGTTTAGCTCTATCCACTGTTGAAGGCGCCACTCCCAGTTTCTTTCTGACATCTCGGACGGAGAGGTTGGGGTTCCGCTCGAAACAGCGGGCAATTATTTTTGGATTTTCCCCCGATCCAGCTTTCCTGGCTGTCGACAAACGTTTACCGAACACTTTTAGTACGTTGGTAACAGTTGATTTAGCCACATTCAACAATTTCGCCAACTTGGTGAGAGAGTAGTTTGAATTTTCGCCATGCACGTGCAAAATTTTGATGCGTTGCTTCTCTTCCTACGACGACATTTCGTTAACTGAAGTGCTAATCTTAAAATCAAAAAAGATGCATGATGATCCACGCACACATCTTCAAAATGAGGGGTAAGCAAATTGTTTTAATGCACGATGAAAGGAAATGCGTCAAGTTTAAGTCGACCAAATTTTGATCGGAACATCCTTTAACAGCTGATCTGGCAACCTCGGGCGATCAACCATGTTTGTGCTCATACACTGTAACCGGCCAGTACCCATTAATGGGTAAAAAAGTACCTATTTTTTGATAGTATATGAAGTTGTCAAAAAAATTGGTACTTTTAAAATAAAAATAATGCATTCTATTAACCCATTGGGTATTAACCCATTTTTTGGTTTAAATGAAAGGCTAAAAGATGCGTATTTTTCTACCCATTAATGGGTAGCATTCTCATGGATCTTTTTATAATTAAAGTGCGCTGTTCGAAAAATAAAATACTTCGTGTCGGAATCCAGTTTAGAAAAAGGCATAGAAAATGGAAGAAGTGTAGATCAAAATGGATAACGGAATCTTCCAACAATTGAGAGGTACGTTAATAATTCAATATAATATAAAATATCATCAGTAGAATCGTACTTTCGAGTATCTTTACGCGGAACATTGATAAGTTCAAACCATAGCTTCCGGTAGCGATTGGTTGATTGTTAGACGCATCATTTGAACACATTTATTCGAGAAGCACAGTTTTACTGGTGTTATGTATATTTTCCAATGATTATTGAAAAGAAAACCCTTTAAAGGATTGCAGTATTCGGTTTCAAAATGCGGGGTTTTCATTGAGGGTTATGTTTTCGAATGTCATAAGCTGAACACCAGTTTAAAGAATGCCGTTCCATTCAAATGTCGTGTTTGTAGAGCATGGTGTACTAACATTCAAGCAGTTGATACGTCACATAATACCGAATCGCCCGGAAGAAGAACAACCTAATTCCTGCATTTCCGGTTCTGTTCGGAATGAAGTCATGGATAAGGACGACGGTTCGGGGGTTGATTTCGGAATGCCCGATTCAATCTAGTAAATGGCAGGAGCTAGTTGATTGTGTTTCTGAAGCTATAACCAATTTTCGATGTGATGTGTCACTTCCGGAGCGTTGAGTCACAGGTAATACGACTGCGGAACTTACTCAATTAACGCTTTGGAAGTTTTTTTCAAGTCGTTCACGATGTTTAAAATCCTGTCTCCTGCTTTGGTTCAAAAACAACTGGAATTTATTGAAATTATATTGTATGAGGTTAAGACAACGAGTGCAAGGCAAACTGTTAATCGTTTGGTTAAATTTATTAGGGAGTCACTGCATGCTGAACAAAGCGATTCAGATGACTGAGTATAAGTGTAATAAGCAATGTATTTTTCTAATATAATATCAAATACATTTCAAGTAATAATAAAAACAAATCCCGATAAATGGGTACTTCATACCCATTTCGCTAATAATTAAAAATTAAAAAAATGGGTATTTCATACTCATTTCTCAAAAAACAAACGTTTTAAAAATTGGGTACTTCATACCCATTTACCAAAAGAAAAGCATTTTTAAAAAATGGGTAAAAAATACCCGATAGCCTGACGTACAGGCTTTTTACCCATTAATGGGTAAAAACGTTTTACCCATTAAAAGAGTTAACCAACTTAAGATCGAAATGAGTGATATTTTACCCATTAATGGGTACTGGCCGTTTACCGTGTACTCATGCTTATACTCATGCTCATTTGGCTTCCATCTGTCACAACTTTTTTAATGAGTCGTAACCAAACATTCACCCTTGAAAGAGGGAAGTTTTCCAACCAATCTGCTGTCAGTTTGACATTTGAGATTCGACCATTTGGGTTAATTTAAAAAAAAAAATTCAGTTCGTCCATATTTTAAGTGATTCAAGCTTTACTTTTTACAGGTGGGACTGATTTGCGGTTACCGGTAGCAACTCTCATCATTCTGCATTCTAATATGTTCAGGAAATCCAAAAAAGTTCGTAATAAAGTTCTTCCAAGTAGCTCACCGGGTACTGTTCGCAGATACGATTCTGTTTTAACTGACCACGTCACCGAGGAAAACCACCACTAAAAAATATTAGTACATGTCTACAATGACAAATTTCAACGTGAACACTATTCGCAAGTGCCTACAGCTAAGTCACTCAATTTGGTTTCATAGTAGCCGGGTATTGTCGAGGATAACTAGCGTCGGCTGCAACTTCGAATTCAGTGCCATTAATTTCATAAAACGAAAAACGAAAGTACTTACAACTATTTAACACTTGAAAATATCTGGACAAACTTTTCAAAAGTTCCAACTGCTTTAATCGGTTGTCTCTCCCATTTTAAAAACGGTTGCAAACATGTTACACATTTCGAGACAATCGAAAGTGCAACTCGATGCGAAGCTTAAACCAGATTGAACCTTTTGAAATGTTCGTCATCAAAACAACGAACTGATCGGGCCGAACCCGCGCCAGCCGACCCAAGGTAAGCCGGTCGGCCGGTTGGACCATGTCAGAAATCTCACGCAGCATAATTTTTCCAGCCCGTTCGGCAGAAATTGACCAGACAATCCATATTAGTCCAATTACCTTCCACCAGAGCGAAGTGCCAACTTGGGCCACAAACAAGCGGCACCAACGGTGCTTTTAAGAATGTTTTTTTTTTCCTTTCCTACCAACGGTGTTAAACCACTCTGTTTTTCGATAGTAGCTACATTTTCTTCTCCCCATTGACATTTACGATGCCAGCAGTGGCGATCGACTGCTGCAACTCCACCACAGCCAGGCTCTCTGTCGGTGGAGTTTGCGAGCATGCCGCTTGCATTTGATCGGCGCAGTTGGCTTGTGTGGGGGCCGTCGGTGGGTTGTGAATGTAAACATAAACTTAGCGGTACCAATACTAGCTGGCAGGCTCTCCATCATCGTTAGCGAAAATCGTCGGCTAATCTACCGATGTACCTTATATAGCGAAAAAGCCGGCGCATTTGGCTTGCAGTGCTGTGACCTTCTAGCATTTGATGATGGACTTTCTGCGCCTGTTGTAGACCTCACCAGATGGAAAGGAAATCTGTGATGAAATTTGATGAAATTGACTTTTAATGATTTCGAAAACAATGTTGGAGGATTCGTGCTCGCTCCGCGCTCGGCTAATTGTCAAGATAAATTTAAAGCACATTTCCTGTGTACACGCACACCGGCGATGGTAAAAGCCTTGCCATTCTACCACACTTAACGGACACCGCAAGCTTCATACCGGACGCGATAAAGTTGCACAAAATTATCGAAACGCCGGATTAAGTTTCAATGAGTCGAACAACCACCGGAGTCACGTTTCGTCCTGATTCAACGGAGCGGAAAGTGTGACCGCATCATCGTCCTCCCAACCTAACCTGCGATTACCTGCCACAATTAGTCTCCGAGTGCCTGTGTGTATGATTCAAGAGCACCCTCGCTCAACATGCCGTGGCAGTTAACTGTGATAGTATGGAAGCGTTTGCATTGCGCAATAATTTCTTCATCGCCGACAAGTTGTTTAAAATGCACTCAAGCAAACCTGCTGATGGCGCGAAAAAAAAGGTGAACAAGTCCGAGAAGTGGTTCAGTGATGCACTTGCGGGAAGAGCCTAGGTAGACAATCGTCGAACGTCAAGTGCAAGGGCGGAAAAGGCACATTTTTCTTTCATGTTCGAATGTGATAGGTTTTCGAGCGTAGTCTGAGGTCAACTTGAGGAGACCAATGCAGTGATGAAGTTACTCATTTAATTGAGATTTAGAGCAGACGAGTCGCAAATCTATTCAAAGCCTGTTGATGCCTAAAAGAGTTATTGTTTGACTTGACAAACAGAATACGATTTATCGCACATTGTTCATCTTCAGGCTAGACCCCCACATTTGTCATTCCAAGGATAAATTGAACACCACTAGCATGACTAGAACGGGCGAAATCGGTTTATGCATGTCACTGCACTCAATGCAGTCACGATCCGGCAGTTCCAATCGACGCGCCTTGTGCAATCACATTTTATTGTGATTTTATTTTTCGGGTTCAGAACGGTCACATCCAACTACTTCTCAATGGAACGATCACCTCACAGCCGTAAAGTTGCAAATAAAGATTGAATCGTGATCTGCAATCCACTGTGCCACAGTCATTGAGTGAAGGCGTACGGTAATAAATTCTCCAAAACCGTCACCATCATACGGAGAGGTACGCTTACCGATGCAGATACACTAATCCGATTTGTAATCGAATGGGTCACCGAGCCCCAACAAATTCACGCGCTTAAGCTTACCATTTCCACCCCGCGTTCTGTCTCTCGAAAATTGCGACCGACGACCGGTGACTTCATCTGTTAGTTGTTGGTAAACATCATCCAGAAACAGGTATTGTCTGTCAGGCTCACGATTTGTGGCTTACATCATTCCACAACTGCTGCCGTGTTTGCTGGAGTTCTGAAAATCCATTGTCTTTCTTCTGGTCCACCGTTCTTCTGGCACCAGTTCCCAGCGATCATCACCGGGTCCGCTCATAAATGCAGTGCGTTTGCGTCCGGTAGTTTCGTGTCAACAAAGCCATGTGGAAACAAACAAAGCGTCCAACCAAATACAGGCCAATTAAAACAAACACGTCATTACGTAAACAGATGGACATGGGTTAACGACAAATGGTGCTGCTACGACCACATTGATACGATACGTCAGATACGGTGAGGTTGCACGAGTTGGAATGATCTGGTATCAGCTGGAGTTTTGTTTGATTTGGAGTCTGTTATGCAAACTAATGTCCGGTGAATTATCGTTGATTATATGATTTTTGTTTCGAGTATGTTAAGGTTAATGCTTCTGCATTTGCTACTCGGTTCCGGTTTATCCGTGTTCTAGGGCTGGTAACAGAGCTCTTTCCACAGAGTTGGTCACTATTTTAACGCTAGTCTTGTAAAATTCTCTAAAGTTTTCTTAAAACATGTTTTGGCTAATAAGTATCTGTGAATAAACTGAAAATTGCGTTTTCCTGCTCGTATCTTTGCCTCGTTTTCAGTGCTTTTTGCGCAGTTCATTCCATTAAAAAAATCAACAGAATTGTTTGAAGGGATTTAAAGAATTGTATGGAACAAATTTTAATTTGATCGGATGCCAGGGAGAGGTCCATTTTACCCGATTTTCCATCACACATGTATAAACTCATATACCATGTGGTTCGGAAGATTGGCGCCAGCATTATTGCTCTCACTTGCACTGTTGTTATGTTAAAATGTCCGGAAAAATTGAATGGTGATGGCTTCGTTTAGGGCTGACCACAGTAATTCGTCCATTTCACCCTATTTTACCTCACACTTCAGAAAAAACTCATATAGCATGCGGTTTAAACGATTGTCATTTTAACATTAGATTCAATCGAAGATTTTCCATCTCATAAATAAAATACAGTATGTATTAAAAAAAGATCATTCAAGTGAAAATTAACTACAAAAGTTTGCTCTACTACGTATCATTATCTTTGTTTTCATCAAAATCTGTACAACTGTCGTCTGCATAATCTACGGTCGCTTATTATTTACGTAATAATATTCCA
Organism: Aedes japonicus; assembly: GCA_034211315.2. Taxonomy (NCBI): domain Eukaryota; kingdom Metazoa; phylum Arthropoda; class Insecta; order Diptera; family Culicidae; genus Aedes; species Aedes japonicus. The sequence continues at coordinate 12,525 of JASCZW010002972.1, read as the reverse complement.
TCTGCTTAGAAAAGTCATCCTCGGCAGATCGATTTCTGGATAAACAAATGGAGTTTGTTTCAAGATGCGCCATCTTTGGATCGATCTGACCATGCCAAAGATAGCCGCATTATATCTGGAAGGTTATTTTCAGGTGATTTATCACGTGCAAGAAAAGGACGAGCAGTGTACCTTTTGAGGCACCTCTTTCCAGACTGCTCATCGATGAAATTCATGGGGTAAGGCTATTGGAAAAGTTGATATCATTATATGAAAAGTGCTATAAAAGCATTCCAAATCAATTTCATATATGTGACAGATAGTTTCAGAATTATGTATTAAAGGACTGAAGATAAAATAGTTTACAGGTTTTAGATATAATCCCAATAATGATGGTTTACCAGTTTGTTGATGAGATCTGGTAGATGTTTACACATGTGTGCAGATGGAGGTAGTCGTTTCACATAGTTGAATTCTGCCATGATGAGATCTTCCATTTTGTGGTACAACTGCTTGACCTTGTGAGCATCGAGCTGCTTTGAAGAAACAGCTAAGCTGCTAATCAACCTCACATGATTGGCCAGTTGTTTCGAAATACCGAGAATTTTGGCGAACTCTTTCGGATCTGTTAAAAGACGTTGCGCCATGTTGCCAGTGTTGCTGCTACCGCTGCCTCAAATTTTGGGTCGATTTACGCTTACCTTAAACGCATCCACGAGTTGGTATATAAGATTTTTTCCAGTTTGAGGGAAATCGGGTAAAACGGACAACTTACTGTGGTTAGCCCTAAACGAAACCATCACCGTTCAATTTTCCGGAAGTATTTACATAAGTACAGTGCAAGTGAGAGCAAAATTACCAGCAACGATCTTCAAAACCACATGGTATGTGAGATTGATAAATTATGAAGGGAATTCGGGTAAAATGGACCATTTCCTGAGGTCCACCTTAAACGAAACCATCACCATTTGATTTTCCGGACATTTTTACAAAAATAAATTGCAAGTAAGAGTAATATTGCAGGTGACAATCTTCCGAACCGCATGGTATATGAGCTTTATCAAGTATGAGAGGTCTGGTAAAATGGACAATTTACTGTGGTCAACCCTAAACGAAACTATCACCATTCAATTCAACGGGCATTTTTACATAAGTACAGTGCAAATGAGAGCAAGCGTCGATCTTCAAAACAGCATTGTATATTAGATTTTAAAATTATGAGGGGAATTCGGGTAAAATGGACAATTTACTGAGGTCAGCCCTAAACGAAACTTTCATCATTCGATTCTCCGGACATTTTTACGTAATTACAGTGCAAGTGAGAGCAATATTACTAGCGGAAAATCGGGTAAAATGGACCACTTCCTGGGATCCGATCAAATTAAAATTTGTTCCATACAGTTCTTCAGCTTTTTCTGCAAATTTACAGTGCATTTGATTTTTTTTATAATTCTAGGATTTTTTTTCAAAAGGGCGAATCTAACAATGATAGGCTCTCTCCTCTCTCGCTCTCTTTCATTTATTACAGCGCCATTATTAATGTTTTGAGGGATTCTTTCGTACAGATAGAAACACAACAGTGCTGGCTACCATACTCTCCAAATAGTCGAATGAAAAACGTAACGCTGAATGGAATATGAATGAAAGAGAAAACAATCAAAGAGAGTCTCTCAATTGCAGATTCGCCGTAATGAAAAAAAATCCTAGAATTCTAGGGTTTTTTTCATTAGGGCGAATCTACAATTGAGAGATTCTCTCCGGGCTCGCTCTCTTTCATTCATTACAGCGCCATTATTAAACTTTCGAGGGATTCTTTAGTACAGATCGAAACACAACAGTGCTGGCTAGCATACTCCACAAATAGTAGAATGAAAAACGTAACGGTGATTGGTTTATAAATGAAAGAGAGCGAGCCCAGAGAGAATCTCTCAATTGTAGATTCGCCCTAATGAAAAAAAAAACCCCTAGAATTATTCTAATTTGCATCCAAAAAAAAGGGAGAAATGGGCAAAATGAGAGACTACACCATTCGATTCCCCGCATTTTTTCCCATAAGATAAGCTATTTTTCAGGACTCCTACCTTGCGCCGTCATAATTAATGGGATTTTGGATCCATTTTTTCCCACTGTGGATGATTTGCTTATAACCTTTGTAACTAACGGACCATAAGGGTCCCGTTCAAAATCCCCTAATCTCCGGTCAAGCCACGGAGGTCGTCTAGGGTGGGCAACACACGCCTCTTTTCTGGCCAGCTAGTTCATCTCTTTGATTTTTCTCAGGGTCGACACAAACGCACTAGTGGAAACTCACCTGTCCCTTTTCTGCCACAAGCTGGAATTGATTTCTTTGGTGCATACAAGAAAAGTAGCAAAAGCAAAATTTAACGTAATCAAATCAAATAGGAATTTATTCAAAATTTACTACACAATTTATTCAAAATTCACTTTCGAGGGAGAGATATAATGGATATAAAGATCGGACTCACTCTACTCAATTCTGCAAGTAAGAGTAATATTGCAGGCTATTGGTCGTGATACCGTCACCACGAAGTTACCGTCGGCTGCTATACCGGCTTCCTACCGGTCAAACACTGCTACGCTGTGATTCACCGGGTTTCAACTGGCCTGGGGAACGCCTCCAAATGCTGCTTCAGATTCCGACAATGGTCGGATTAACCGGTGGTGGTGGGTGGGTCGTATGTTGACGAACGACCTTCGGCAATCTGGATAGCGGCACACTTTGAGAGGAATTGGTCCGGTTTTGTTCACTCGCGACACCTTGCAATCACGGTCGAAAACTTTCACGAACAATGTCTGTGTCGACTAAATAACGGTACGACCGGATCATGACCTCTTCAATTATTACTGGCCTCAGCGTTGGCAATTGGGAGAACCAGGGCTACGTGAGAGTAGACTTACAAGTTGTGAAGAAAACCACTATTGCAAAAGCAATTAACTTAGAGTTTTCTACGCAAATTTAGGAAGCTGGTTCGTACTATAGTACAATAATCTGATTTCATTTTTTAATTTGCACTTGCCGAAAATATTACCACTATTCCTACTTCGCTATTCCAGGTAAAAGAGCCCGATCATGAGGACCAGGCGGTCTTATATATCATTCCTGATCCCATCCATAGAAAAGGATCATCCGATCGAACGTACGATCCGACCTCATCGCATACATCGGGCCACGTTCTTTTCACTTGACGACACACCGAATCTTTTTGCCGTGCTGCAAGTTTCCTCTTTTATCTATCGTTTTGATAAACGTTGCATGAGGACGAAACGCAAAGTCGGTTGCCAGAAATGCAATTTAAAACAAATTTTAAATTTAGAACGTGAAATTCGATTTTTTTTTTGGATGCTATGAATTATATAAATCAAACAATGCTTGCGTGAATATTTGCATTTACTGACAATATTTCTTTCTTTGAAGTTGGCCATTCAAATCTAACACCAAGTCCTTAATATCAGCTTGTAAACTTTGAAAGGGGTTACACCTTTGAATTACAAATACAACTTCGTCTCGTGTTGTGATAAGAACCTTCATGGAGCGTCTGAGTTTCCGAAAAATGGAAGGGTGTGGTCGTAAAAGTGGTCAAATGGACAGTAAATGGCCAGGAAAGTGGTAAAACAGTTCAAGTTCCTTCCAAACCTGTCAATTTGAGATTTCGCTAAAAGTCCAGAACAATCCATGGTGCATGGTTTGGCAGGCTACACGGAAGAGTGCCTTAAGAAGCGTCTCTTTCCATTCATAAGAAAGCACAAAGTAACAGCTCGGTTTTGGCCTGATCTAGCATGCAGCCACTACGCTCGAAACGTGTTGGAGTGGTACCGAGCCAACGGAGTCAATTTTGTGCCCAAAGCAAAAAAATTGACCGGAACATCGTTCAAGTGAAAAATTCTGGGCATTTATGAAGACGGAACTTCGCAAACTCCCCAGTAATATTAGAACAGAACTGGAGTTGGAAAAAATTGTATATAAAAATCCAAAAACACTTGGAAAATCGGTTGTACAAAATCTGATGGGTGGATTGAAAAGAAAGGTGTGGGCATTCTGGATGGGAGATCAAATCATGACTCATTAGTAGTTTTTCATTTGCTGGAAATTTCTAGAAAATCCAATAATCTGTTCAATTTTTGTTGAGTAAATATGTGTGTGCCATTTTTTTTGAATACACCCTTTAGCTTTCAAGCTTCTAAGAAGGCATTATGTTTTTTGAACTTGTTCATAGTAAAAATTAGCTTATGAACTGACTTCCATTCATTACAACCTTAACAAAAGCTTTACAAATATAAAAATAATAATAATGATGATGTAATGCTAACTTCTATTATAGAATGGTAACTTTCCATAGCACTGGAATGATCTGAAAAACGATTTGATCAGGACTCTTTTGTTGTTTGTAATCAGCAAGCGCCTGTATGAAGGGCCAAACAGGTTTGGGCGGATCCGTCTGCTAAGTCACTTACGCAAAACTCGCGAATAGAAGAAAGACAGTCTTTTTCATGTACAAGTTCACGCTCACAGCACTAGAATCGAGCCCTCGATTGACAGAATAAACTCAAAAGATTGTACGGAATCAAATTGCACCACTTTTAAATTGCTATAACTTTTTACCCGTTGAGTATTTTCTTTTGAAATTTTGGGTGGAATTAGTTAAATGTGCATTTGTTTACGCTGTGTAAGTTTCCTTAGCAAATGTGCAATCGCTGTGAAGATGTAGTCGGAAGAACAGCAGCGGCGCAAATAAATTTTGCGCACGTACCTCGAACATCTTTCTGATCGTGCCATCAGCAGGAAGCTGGGAATGGCACATTCTTCAGTGTCTCGTGTTTTAAATCGGCAAAATGGATCTCTGTATAGTGTTAACGATCACAAGCGGGTAGTTCAAGCTTTCAAGAGGAATCCCAACAGTTCAGTTCGCGATGTGGCGAAGAAACTGAATCTAACCAAAACTTTCGTGCAGGTTGCGAGAAAAAGTGAAGGACTACACACGTACAAAGTCCAAAAGGCGCCTAATCGCGATGAACGGCAGAATACGGTAGGTGAAACACGTGCACGGAAGCGCTACAGCCAGATGTGGACGAAACCACCTTGCCTCCAGTTTTTCCCTGCTCATCATAAATTGGATGTCCCTGAGGGCGTTAGAATGCTGACGTCAAAGTTTACTAAAAAACATATTATTTGGCAAGCAACTTGCTCGTGTGGAAAGCGGAGCACCCCATTTGTGACAACTGGAACGGTCAATGGGCAGGTGAACCTAAAGGAATGCCTCCAAAAGCGTCTACTGTCTCTTCTGAGGTCATGCGATGGTCCTACGATTTTTGGAGTGGTACAAAGCTAAGGAGGCCAATTTCGTGCCGAAGCATCTTAACCCCCCGAACGCACCGAAACTGCGGCCAATTGAGAAGTGCTTGGCCAGCATGACGCAGGCATTTTGGAGGAATCCTAAGGAAGTGAAATCGGAGGAAGATATGAAGAAAAAATTGATTGCCACGTAAAAAAAATGTGTTTTCAAATGTTGTACAGGACCTTATAAGCAGTTTAAAGAAGAAGGTTCGTACATTTGGATATTGAAATTGAATAAAACAAACATGGGAAAATATTCATAACATGTTTTGTTTTACTCCCTGTAAGTTTGAAGATGATTGGTTGAAAGGGCGAATTTTGCGAACATTTGTGTGTGTCGCAATTTGCTTCCGCACACCCTTTATAGGGAAATTAGGACAAAAAGTAATAAACTGTTTTGATACGGGTTTTTAAGAGCACTTAGCACTCCCAAGTGTCTGAAAACCCTTTGCGGGATCCACCCGGCCCACATTCAGACTCCTGTTCAGACCCAGAATGTTCCAGCTTTTGAAGAGCTTATTTCAGTGATGCAGATCCACCATGTATGTGCCATATGGCATTGCTCGCGGCTATGGGATAGCGAAGACAAGAGGATTTGGATTTGGTATTTGGACGCTTTGAAATAGCCAGCTTTCTTCCTCCTTGTTTCTTACTTTTCGTTGTCATGATATTAGCTGATGAATATTTCAACTATGAATGAATAAGCGTCAAAGAAAACCCTAATATCAAAAATTAAAGCGTTTCAACCTGTTAAGACGAGACTCTACTTGGTTTTTACTTTAATTCATCACTCGCGAAGTTGAACACGTTTGAGTAGTGTCCTTTATTAAAGTGTTTTCTTCAATGTTTTTTTTACTATTGGAAACAAAAATTTAGTCAGGACCGGTTGATTTAATCGCAAACTTGTTGTAACTAAGCAACCTACTGCCTGTATTAGTTATACATTATAATCACAATATCTTTGTACCTTTATCTAACAAAGCCAACGTCAAACCCGACTTCCTATAAGGTCATGCATCCCACAGTCATCATATCACGCTTTTCACTAACTACTGTTATTTAATCTCTCGCCATTTAGCAACCACCAGCCGGTGTATTACTAACAGTTGTTGACATTTCATCGACGTTCCATTGCCAATGGGAATTGCGTCACTGAGGCAACTTTTCACGATGTTCTGAATACTGCTGCAACAACATTTACCAACCGACTGTCTGCTTTTTGCTCTCGGTCTCCAACACCAGTCAGCCAGCGTCACAACTCCTAATGCACATTTGCATCTCTCATTTTGGTGAGACCAGACCAGCTTCAACATTCACTAAGACGATCGCATCAAGCTTGAACAAAAAAAAAAAAAAAAAAGAAACACATTGACAGCCGGGAGATTTATTTATTTTTCGTTTTCTTTACTCATTAGCCAAATGAGAGGCTCGAATAATGGACGGCCACATCGGCACCACAAAACCGATAAATACCGTTCGAAGGCATAAAGTCTTCGAAGTATGTAGGTAGGTTTTTTTCCTCCTTTCTCGATGTTGTTGATGTTCTCTACGGTATGGGGCAGCGCGGTTGTTTGTTTACTTTACTCGTTTTGCTTCCCGAATGCTTGGTGTCTCTTTCTTCAGAACAGAATCAACGTGCACCATAGAGGCGGAAAGCGGTTTACAATTCTTAAAAAATATATCAGCAGTCAACCAAATTCGAATCACCATGTAACGCAAGCATTAACTGTTAACCCATTTAAAACAAATAAGGCGTATTTTGCAACAATCACATTCTTGTCGCATCCAACAGGAATGTTAATTAACATGATGTCAATGTTTATTAAACTTATAAAAGTATATGGATGTCCAATAAAACTTAAATGTCCTCTTCAGTATTCACTGCATTACAGTTATCCCTTAATGAATTTGCCACCAATGACGTAATTAACACCCGGGCTAATAGGATTTGATTTTCGGCTCACAGTCAGTACCGCTGCCAAATGTGTTTCCTCAATCACTGAGTTACATGTGCGATCTTCCAGTCAGTTTCATGGAGTAAAGTTATTGTTTGCTTTTCCTATTTGCGGCTAGAGTTATGAAAAACATTGTGGCATACCTGAGTGTGCCTAGAACCGATAATTTTAATAACGGGAGTTGCTCTACTGTTCATGTGACGCGTACAATTTTCCCTCGTATAAGTGTTAACCATATAAGGCGTAAACTGCGATATTATTTGTAATCTTTAATGCAACATTCTCGTTTTTGCTATGTCTTGCTTATTTTTTTCATAGCAAATCAAGCATTGCAAATATGTGCATTATATATTGTAGGAAATTACAAGATTTTTTCAAACTGTGCGTTAGCACAAATCTGCGAGTCGAGAAGAACCTGTTCGATGTATAGTATTATTACTTACTTTTTAAGAACTTTATTTTGAATTCTTTCAATAAAGTATTAGATGATTTGCTACCATTGTATGTATGTACGATCAATTTATTTATTTATAGTTAGCTGAACCCAGTGTAAGCACTGCTACGTCTGTAACTAAATGAATGAAAATTTAGTAGAACTGGCACGTTTATGATAGTTTTTCGGAATAAGTTTTTTTCTAGACAAAAAAATCAGGTTGAGCGAACCGATAAGTAGTATCACCTAAACTTTTCCACGGGATTGTGTAGAATCCTCTTCCAACAGCAAGATAGAACAATTGGTCAAAAATACAAGCTAGAAAGAGGATGGATGCGGAAAAGAGCCTGTCCTTGGTCCACAAACGGTTAGCAACGAGGAATTGGTATTTATGTTTTTTTTTAATTCAATTTACTTCGATTGGGTGCCCTGATGGTCCCTCTCATACGTGGATTATATGAAATCATATGTTAAATAATACAATATATAAATGTATAAACTGTATTTCACATCCTCGAGTTTGCTGTAAGCACGAAAAGATCTGTGATGATGTTGTTTTTGAGAAGGAAATAATTTCTCATCACCATGAGGCTCTAGGAGTAGACAGCAATTTTTGATAGAACAAAGCTGTTAAGAGAAATTATTGATAGTTCCGTTAGTTCGCGGCAGGCGGTAAAAATTGAATAGAAGTAGTTTGAAATTGAGCGTAGTTGAAATTGACTGGTAAAAGTTTGTGCACTTAATCGTGCTTATATACTACCGATAGCTTTTGTAATAGTTCTAACGAACTGTCTATTTGTACTCCCAAATCCCCTACCCCTAAAAAAATCCGAAAATATAGGTGTACAATATTCTTTGTATAGTTTGGGACACGCTGAAAAATTAAGAAGAACCAGGATTCAAGAATTCAAATCATCATACATAAAATTTCAATTAAGTAGAGGTTGAGCACAAGGCACGTTTGTGGCATTCTAACGGATTTCGGTTCATTTTTACATTTTTCCGATATTTTTTTTACAGATAACTGTAAAATTTATCCGAAATCCGGTTAATTGGATTGCCGAGCGTTCAGCTGTTGAGAGTTCGGTAAAAAATTATCGAATACTGTAAAATTTTCTGAGTGTGTGGCCAGTTTGTGCTATATTCAGTCCATACAATATTTTGTTCAACTGCTTATCACTGAAGGTCCTCCCTTAGCTCAGTCAGTAAAGGCGCAGCTATAAAGCAACACCATACTGGAGGTGGCTGGGTTCGATTCCCGGTCTGGTCTAGAAATTTTTCGTTAAGGAAAATTTCTCGACTCCCTGGGCATAGCGTATGATTGTACTTGCCACACAATCATACTAATGCAAAAATGGTACCTGGCATCGAAAGATCTCAATTAACAACTGTGGAAGTGCATCTAGAACACAAGTTGAGAGCAAGCAATAAGCTAATTGTGAAAGCAATAAGCTTGAAATGCTAAAGAAGAAGAAGCTTATCACTGAAAATGGAAGACTGCATGTTACATGGATAAAATCAGCTCGTGATACCTAGGTCAGCTACGGGAATTGTTTCCTATCCTCAATAATTTCAGAAGCCATAGGTTCCATTCTATAAAAAAATTAATGTAACCAACATGAAACTGAAATGGTACGGGCGGGATTTACAGTGAACTGATCATTTGGACCGGTTGTGGCCAAGAACATCAGATAGTAATGTTGAATTTATAAGCTAAGAGCTAACGTTTATCACTGAAAATATGTAGGCTCTTACCTATATCATATATAGATTTTCAAACTATAAAACACTTAATACCTAAGTCTGTGTTAGTAACACTTCCAAGAGACGATTGAAATCTTCTATTTTAACAGTTATAAGACAGGACGCTACCTTTGGCTGAATTGTTATTCTCTACTGCTGAATACACAGATAAAAAGAAAGATTAAATTTTCTGTTTATCTAATTTTTTTTAGAAAAAGACCGTGCGTAGCGTAGTTGCTACTCCGTTACTGATCGGAACTAGTGTAATTGAAAAGAGAACCACATAGATGGAGCTTTGGAGTAGCTTTGCATCTTCAATGTACAAGTTCACTAGGCCACGTCCTCACGGTCTTTGGGGAGGAGGGAAGGATGATTAGTTTGAGAAACGTTGGTTAGAGACCGTGTTTACCTCTGCGTCTCCACAAATGTCAAGGGAAGGATAGATTTGTGTTAGTGAGGCAGGTTATTTTATAGATCATGGATTCACTGTGGTAAGTGATGCGATCAATGAACGTAGACTGCTTTTTATTTTAAATCTAGTGGTGATAGAAAGAGGCAAGTGACAAATACCAAGGAAGGGGACGGGCCTGGAATTGATCTCCTGACCATCTGCTCAGTAAGAAGAACGGGTAACCAATGAGCTACTCAGCCACGCTTAACTCCACTTTTTCTTCATGTCTTCCTCAGATTTGACCTCCTTGTTATGCTTCCGTAGTGCCTGTTTTATAATAGCCCAGTATTTTTCGATGGGCCTTAGTTCCGGTGCGTTGGAGGGGTTCATTTCCTTGGGTACGGATGTGATCCCGTTGGATTCGTACCACTCCAGGAAAACATTTGAATAGTGACACGGAGCTAGATCCAATCAGAGGATCGTAGGGCCTTCGTGTTGCTTCAACAGAGGAAGCAGAGGCTTCTGAAGACACTCCTTGAGGCAGATCCCGTTTACAGTCCCGGTAGGCACGAACGGTGCACTCCGTTAACCACATGAGTAAATGGCTTTCCGAATCATGTATTTTTTTGGCAAAATTTGAAAGTTTCTGTTTTCTTACTTCCTCCGGAACATCAAACTTGTGCTGGTTTGTGAAGAACAGTAGCCCCGGAAGCTGCCGGGAGTCCACTTTGGCGTAAGTTTCATCATCCATGATGAGACAATGAGGCTTCGTCAGCATCTGGGTGTAACATTTCCAGGCCCGTAATCTCCCACTGTATTTTGCTGTTCGTCACGATTTGAAGCCTTCTGCGCAGTTCCCTAGAAGCATACTTGTTGCAACTTAGTCAAAGTAGCTTTATGTGACTCAATAAAGTCACAACTAAGTTGCGGCAATCAAATATATCAGATTTGTGTTACTTGGGTTTGTACGTATGCAGTCCCTCCCGGTCCTCCCAGTCCCCCCTGAACGAAGGACTTGGACAGATTCAACTTTAAGGCCACATCCCTGACCGAAGTATTGGAATTTCGCTTAAACGCTTTCACGACATGCTTGTGATCCTGATCACTAATAGAACATCCATTCTGCCCGCATTTTCCTTCCGTTAGATGCTCAGAGGTTCGTAGTAACGTTTAATCACACGACTCTTCGTTGATTGCACGATTCCGAGTTGTTTTCCGATCTCCCGATGAGAGAGTTGAGGATTCCAGGTGCTTGCGCAAAATAAATTCGTTACGTTGCTTTTCGGGTGACGCATTTTTTTTTTCCAATTTTCAAAAAACTGACAGCGATAAAAAAAACAAAAACAACTTTTCTTTCACCTTTTTTTCAAAAGAAAATAGCCAATGGGTAATTTTCTACAGCGTTTTTTCAGTGATGCAATTTTATGTGGGACACAGTTTTTATTTATAGACTAAAGATTTTAGGTAACGTCAAAAGATACATGAAGTTTACCTGAAAAATTAAGATAGGGTATGTGTCCCTTGACTCAGCCTATTATGCAACCAGCGATCATATATTTTCATTATAACTCATAAAGATTTTAAGCTGTAAGCGAGATTCAACTAGTTATACACTTGCAAAGATAAGTTTGATAAGACATTTGGTAGCATGTATCACGAAAAGTTACACAACTATTTTTATAATGCCATAAATTTTCGAGGGATGTGGATTTAATGTCTGTCTGTAAATGCAGTCTTTGTACGTTTTTTTTTTTTATTTTATGAAGGGTAATAAAACATCAATAAAAATGGAAAAAATAGCAATAAAAATATGTGAAATTTCCACTAAATTTTTAAACACTGTGCCAACAAAAAAATAACAATTCGCACTAGAAAAACTTAAAATAGCAATAAAAAATTGATAATTCACTTTCAATAATTCAAAAGTGACCGGTAAAACTTTCAAAAAAAGCAATGGAAATTAGTATAAACGCAATAATAAGCTGATATTTTTCCGTCATAATAATAAGTTCTAGCGGTAAACATGTGACAAAAGTCTTCAAACACTTCAACTCTTTCCACAAAATCGCAATAAAAAATCAAAACATTAGAAAAAAAATTAAAAGATTTTTTTTTGGTTTCAATTGGAAAGATTTGAAAAATTTGAAGACTTTTGTCACATGTTTACCGCTAGAACTTATTATTATGACGGAAAACTATCAGCCTATTATTGCGTTTATACTAATTTCCATTGCTTTTTTTGAAAGTTTTACCGGTCACTTTTGAATTATTGCAAGTGAATAATCAATTTTTTATTGCTATTTTGAGTTTTTCAAGTGCGAATTGTTATTTTTTCGTTGGCACCGTGTTTAATAATTTAGTGGCAATTTTGTGAATTTTCAATGCTAAATGTTCATTAATTAGTGCCAGTATATATTTTAGTCTTTATGAATTAAGGCATTGTGAGCCGTACTGGATTTACTTAATACAACATTTCACAACACAACTAAAGTCAACTGCCTCGAAACACTTGAATGATGGTCATCATATATGATTTATCAGGCATTCAATAATGAAAACGTTATAATTCACTATACAATGATTCTGTCTCTTCGATTTATGTTTAGATGAGCCACTTGAATATAAACAAACGCAAATTCATGCATTTCCCTTGAAATTTTACCAATAACAA
>JASCZW010002971.1:0-24046 GCA_034211315.2 Aedes japonicus | reverse complement strand
GATTAAGATCGCTTGAAAACTCGATTTTTTATCCGCGGCCCAGAGGACCGAGTGTCATATACCATTTGACTCAGCTGGACGAACTGAGCACATGTCTTTATTTTTAGACGCAATGGAAACTCGGCAACCAGACATCTGAAGAACTCATGATGTGGGAATGAGGGTGCCAACTCCTCAACCCACTAAAACCCCACCCGTGCCTTAAGCTCTGGACCCTCCTCGGAACCACCTTTCGGTATTACTTCGAGGATGGGGCTATTGTACAAAATATCTAACTACTTTGGGCTTAAGTAGTTAGGTGGCCCCTGCCGTTGGTCGTTTCGCCATTTTTGTTGGAGATCAAGGATGATCTGGGCGGCTGCTACGCATACCGCGTCCCAGATGTCCCGGTCTTGGCACATCCTCTGGACCAAATTATTCGGAGTCGTGTCGTGACCGCTTACGGCAATCATGCCGGATCTCTCGCCGTCGAAGCGAGGACATGCGAAGAACACATTTTCCGCAATTTCCTCAACTCCCGCGCACTCACTGCATGCGCGCAGGTATTGTCTAAAACAGCCGTGGCCAGACAATATCTGCATTAAGTGGAAGTAACATCACATCACATCACCTCTTGTTCCACGTTGTTCGAAGCACTCTACGTCCTCTTTTTTTCACAATGGCTATTGGCATCATCCCCGCTAGGACGAAGACCGCGTCGCGTGATACCGTTCGGTACGCACTAACCACTCTTAGGCACATAAGCCTGTGCGTCCTCTCTAGCTTACTAATGTAGCTCTTGGTACTCAAGGCGGTGATCAATGCCGGCCCACCGTACCTAAGTATGGACAGGGCGACACTGCACTGTGGGACGAAACGCCAAAAACATGAACTTTTTACAATAACTCGTAAAAACGTGTTCTTAACATTTTGGTGTCTTCAGATGAAAATTTTCAAAAAATATAACGCATTTGAAGGTGACAAATCTTAGTTCGCAGCTTCACCACAGACGCCGCTGCAAACTTGATTTTTTTTAAATGATGAGATAGAGAGTTAGTGTCTTCGGCAATGTTGTAGATAATTTCAATACAAACGACATTGCTGAAAACACTAACCTTCTATCTGGTCACTGTGCCAAGGTACGTGTTTTTCAAAATGGCTGGCCTTGAAAACTAGTTTTTTGTGATTATTTAATAAATGTGCAGTTTTAGGTCAAAATAATGTTCTACAAAGTTGTACAAATAATCAAAATATAAATTTTCTCTATACTCACCTTACGTCTAAAACCTTTATGGGAGAAGTTATAGAAGTTTTATTGTGAAAAATATACGTTTTTCATAGCCCTTTAGCGGGCGGGGATGCAAGTGGATGCACATGAAACCTCATAGGGATCAAAATATAGGATGTGTTATAGCATATTATGTTGGTTTCATGTGTATCCACGATTATCCCCAAGAGTGAACCTGTGTTCTATGAAGTAGCGAATATACCATTAAAACTATCATAAATGCTTATATTCCCATTTGAGAACCCTATTATCGTGAAAAAACTTGTATGTTTTGTATATTTTTATAATTTTATGCATAACTATTGCTATTGAGTTGTGCACATACCAGGGCCCACGCGCTCTTATGACAATACTCTTAAAAATTCAATATATTTCAAACACATCTTTTTTAAGGAAATCATTTCACCCCTCACTTCATCCTCTCTTACTTCTATCCATGCACTTGCACTCACACAAACACACACACAGACGCACCTGTCAAATGTTTTCATTACCTGTTATGTCAGCCATTTTCTGTACTTGAAACGCACTTTTATCAACACACGGTTTGCACGGTTTGCATTTTTTCACCTCATGATCCGCGATCCACAATCCACAGAGAAGTAAACTTTCTCGGCTGTAGAATAAAAAACATTTGACAGGTGCGTCTGTGTGTGTTTGTGTGAGTGCAAGTGCATGGATAGAAGTAAGAGAGGATGAAGTGAGGGGTGAAATGATTTCCTTAAAAAAGATGTGTTTGAAATATATTGAATTTTTAAGAGTATTGTCATAAGAGCGCGTGGGCCCTGGTATGTGCACAACTCAATAGCAATAGTTATGCATAAAATTATAAAAATATACAAAACATACAAGTTTTTTCACGATAATAGGGTTCTCAAATGGGAATATAAGCATTTATGATAGTTTTAATGGTATATTCGCTACTTCATAGAACACAGGTTCACTCTTGGGGATAATCGTGGATACACATGAAACCAACATAATATGCTATAACACATCCTATATTTTGATCCCTATGAGGTTTCATGTGCATCCACTTGCATCCCCGCCCGCTAAAGGGCTATGAAAAACGTATATTTTTCACAATAAAACTACTATAACTTTTCCCATAAAGGTTTTAGACGTAAGGTGAGTATAGAGAAAATTTATATTTTGATTATTTGTACAACTTTGTAGAACATTATTTTGACCTAAAACTGCACATTTATTAAATAATCACAAAAAACTAGTTTTCAAGGCCAGCTATTTTGAAAAACACGTACCTTGGCACAGTGACCAGATAGAAGGTTAGTGTTTTCAGCAATGTCGTTTGTATTGAAATTATCTACAACATTGCCGAAGACACTAACTCTCTATCTCATCATTTAAAAAAAATCAAGTTTGCAGCGGCGCCTGTGGTGAAGCTGCGAACTAAGATTTGTCACCTTCAAATGCGTTATATTTTTTGAAAATTTTCATCTGAAGACACCAAAATGTTAAGAACACGTTTTTACGAGTTATTGTAAAAAGTTCATGTTTTTGGCGTTTCGTCCCACAGTGCACTGGCCAGGAGTTTACGCTTGCTCCCTTGCACCGCCGAGCTATTCAACATCATGCGGGATATCTAGCCATTATGGCTTTCTTGCAAGCGTAGGACAGCTTTTCGTCGATCATAACCCCAAGATACCTCAAGAACCTCTTCGATTCCACTGTACAGTTACCTGCACTGATCGTCGCATGTTGCTCCGATTTTCGATTATTCACCACCGTGACCTTATGGTGGGCTAGCTCCAATTGCCTGAAACCCATCCATCTCTCCACAATGCCAATGAAGTGCGATACCGTTAGTGCGACCTCTTCAATGGATTCATCATATATCCGCGAACCCGACTATCTTCACCCCGTTCGAGAACTCAAGCCGTAGTATAGGGTGTCCACAGTTAAATTGCATCACTTTGAAGAAGCTGTAACATTTCGCCCTAGCGGGTCTCCCGCTATTACCAACGGGTTTAGGCTAGTTAGCTCAGTTGTCATCCGATCGAGCATATTGGAAAACTGTTCGATCGACCAGGTTAAGTGGGCATATGGACCATCCCACCTCCACTGCCGCTACCTCATGGTTGCCACCTGGGTCCCGAGTGAACCGTACCGCAGACGTATGTCTACAGCGGCAACCTCGACTTTGTACTGTTCCGTAAGTGCAGTGTAGATCTGGTCTTCCTCTGTGATTTTAGGTTCTTGCACTGGATCGTCACCTGTGAGACGAGGGTGCGTACCTCAACACCGTCACCTAAGGCCTGTCTTGCCAGCCCAACAAACATCAATGCTGAATAACTGTTTGTTCAAACAAATTTGGGGAGTTGTTCAGCTTTTTCTACTAGAAAGCAGAATAACTTCTCCAAATTTGTTTGAACAACCAATTATTCGACACTGATGTTTGTTGAGAGGTCTCCATACGCCGGGCCCTTTAGCTCTGTCGTCTTCTTTAGCTCCAGGAACATCTCGCCGGCGTATACTCCACACGTCGGCGCCTAGGCCTGCCAATTTAGCGTCCCCGCGCATCGTTTTCAAGACGGCCACCTGTCGCTTATACTTTTCTTTTTTTGTCCTATTCCTTTTTTTCGAACCTTGTTCCAGTGGCTTTCCCTGCCACGCCTGGGGTCATCACTCGTCGCCCTCTTAGCACTAGCGTCTGCTTCGGTGATAACTATGGTTGTTGTCGTCGGGGCCCTGCGTCTGACACTACCCGGTTTTTAGAAGCGCCAGGTACCGTTTCACTCGGGGACTGTCCAGCCCGCTTGGAGGTCCCTACCCCCATGGTAGATTTGTTTATTTGTTTATTTGTTGTTGTACATTTCATCTGACATATGTTTGTCTTAATGAATAAACCAGTTAACGCTAGCATTAAAATAATCGTCTTATAAAGGTAGTCAATGGCATATTAAAATCGAACAAGGAATAAACACTATTAAACGCATCGGCAGCAGCACGCAGGGGTTCGTTCATACCATAAAGATGATTACGAGGCACAAGGTGCAAAAAGTTCCGTTGTCGAATCACTCGTTCAGGTGCATAGAAGCTCAGTTGATTGAGGAGTTCCGGAGAGTCAATTTCACCGGTGATCACCTTAGCCGCAAAAACAGCTTGCACTCTGCGCCTCCTTCGTTCTAACGTATCGATTCCAAGCAATCGACACCGATCTTCGTAGGCAGGGAGGTTTGCTGCGTCCCGCCATGGTAGGTGGCGTAGTGCGTAGCGAACAAACCTACGCTGGACAGACTCCAGCCTCGCGATCCAACAGCGTTGATAAGGGCTCCATACAACGACACTATTTTCCAGTAACGATCGCACCAACGAACAGTACAGTGATTTCAGACACAGAGGGTCCCGGAAGTCTTCAGAGATTTTGAAAATAAATCCAAGCTGCCGGTTTGCTTTCGCTATTACATTGTGGTAATGTGGCCTGAACGTTATCTTTTGATCGAGAATCACTCCTAAGTCCTTGACCTGCCCCACTCGTTGAAGTACACTTTCCGAGATATGGTAATCAAATTCAATTGGCTTGCGCTTTCGGTGGAATGAAATAACCATGCATTTATTGATGCAAAGTGTCAGGAAATTTGAAGAGCACCACGTCGCCATATCATCTACACGTGATTGCAGGTTTTCACAGTCCTCAAAACATTTGATGGTCATGAACATTTTTACGTCATCCGCATAAAATAATCTACACCCTGGAGGTAGAAGATAAGAGAGTTCATTGATGAACAGCGTAAACAGGAGAGGTCCGAGGTTGCTGCCTTGTGGAACACCGGAGGAATTTGTGAAACTTTCCGAGAGCGATGATCCGATTTTCACGCAGAGCAGGCGATTTGTCAAATATGATTCAAACCAGCACGCCAAACGGGAAGAAACACCAAGTTTTTTCAGTTTTGCCAGCAAAATGCAATGATCCACACGGTCAAATGCTGCCTTAAAATCTGTATAAACATCTGTATAAAGATGGGGTGAAGTCTCCGACAGAGACGGACTCTTCCGTCTGAGTCTGTTTCGAGGCTATCTCCCTCACCCTTTCATGCGTAGCCTAAGGAGGCTCAATTTAAGGTCCTTAGCAATGTTGTTGCGCGATGACGTAAAGTCAATAATCGCATCCAACTGCTCGGACACCTCCATCACTTTATGAAGGGTTTTCCGCATCCTATACATGGCCCTAATGAGTCCTGGTCCATCCATGGCCACGCCTAGTTTGGTGACACGGTGCCACCGGCACCTGCTTCTGATTCCATGGCACTTTCGCAAGTGTCGGGCATGCCAGACCCCACCATTTTACGTGGTGGGGACCTCACTAGACCGCCTTTAGCGAACGGATTCGCTTTCTCCTGGGGTTTCGTCCTTCCTGAGGTATCACCCTCCATTTTGTAGAGTAGTCGCCATAGTGATGCCATGGTTATCTATGCAAGCTTGATGGCGAGCAGGGAGGCCATGCGAGGTTTGACACGGCCCTGCAAGGGGGGCCGTGTTCAGAGCCTGATCAGTGTAGGTCAGGTATAGGGTAATATGGCCTACTTCCACCCGATTAGCAAGGTCGGCCGGTGGAGAATAGAACGTACTGAAGACCTGTCAAGGTTTTAATGGGACAGAGACAACCTGTGCCGCTGGAACCAGCAAATGGCTCGGTGGCACCGGGTCGACGACACGCGAGAGTCGTCTGAATGTGCAACAGTGGCCCACTCGTTATTCTTTTCGCAGCCAGTTACCATAATCGGGGTTTTACTGGCATCCACCCCAATGCGCCGTATGGTGTCACCGTATGTAGTTGACAAGTGGAGCAAGACCTTGGAAGTGTGGGACATTCGAGGAACTGGAGACAAGCAGCCCTCAACCGAGTTTAATGGAAAAATATCGCGACGCAGGTACGGTCCTCAAAAGGACGTTGGACCAGCATAAGTAAGTAAGTAAGTAAGTAAGTAAGTAATTAA
This sequence comes from Aedes japonicus, assembly GCA_034211315.2. Taxonomy (NCBI): domain Eukaryota; kingdom Metazoa; phylum Arthropoda; class Insecta; order Diptera; family Culicidae; genus Aedes; species Aedes japonicus. The sequence goes on along the minus strand of JASCZW010002971.1, from coordinate 17,821 downwards.
GCTGGAGTTTCAAATTGCCCAGCGTGTTGACCGGTCTTTGGCTGATCCTTGCCTATACATAGCGGCTAGAAACAGAGAGAAGGTATACCTGGTCGTCTATGTTGATGATTTTCTTGTTTGATTGCCGCAGCGAGGAGGAGATTTCCATTCCACCCCGTTCCAAGTTTGTTACTCGAGACGAAAGACCTGCGAATAATACTTTCTCTATCGAAAAGTGTCGGTGTTGATTTATTCGTAATTTATTCGTACAAACTCGTATCTTACGTCGAAAAACTGAAAGGCTAAAGTTGCTAGGTTTTGTTATTTCCGACCACGCTTATTATGTTTCATCTCGGTTTATTATGTTCCATGAAAGCAACTATCCGAACACACCACCTATCACGCGAATATGTGTGTTGTTGGTGTTAGCTCGCTGTTGCTCAACCGTCGTCGAGCTGTGTGCTCATAATTTTAATTTTTAATGAAGTGGAAGCAATTATAAAGTTTTTCAATCAAAATAATACACTCACCCTCTCACGAGTGCACATGTTACGGGGGCCCGGCGGAGGGAATATTGTTTTTTTTTATATTCTCTCACAAACAAAAAACAGTTTTCCGGTGTATGCAGATTAGCATGTCGATGGCAAGAACAACATTGAAAAATTAGTTCTGGCTGACAGCTGCTCTCGTTCCACGTGACTTGCCTTATTTGGTACCAAATGTGCTGTGATGAGCATCATAATCACCGGGATTTGCAACTTTATGCAAACGGCCATGTGGTGCTGATAAGTTTATGCTCGAGTGAGGTTATTTTGGATTTTTCCAAAAAGAAAAAAAGACTACAGACTAAGTGTGTGCGTTGTGCGCGTTCATTTTACAAGGACATCTTTACAATGTTGTTTGGGAGCAAACTTATGTCGTTTTCGGTTATTGCGGGTTCGCCCTAACAGCTGTCAAAACGTTTTTTTATTAAATCGGGTCGGATCTGGATCCACTCTGGATCCAACCCAACATCGATGAGGTTCGCTCTCAACTTTTTTCGAGGTCCAGCCTAGATTCACCAATACACAAACATGAACTGTCAAAGCAAAAGGTTTATGTTTATTTATGTTTATGTTTTGCACTAATGAGTTTTGCGTGAACTGTCACATTTTTTTCAGTTCCTCTACCAGCAAACAAATTTTATCATTCGAAAAAATTAACTTTGAAGTTTCTAACAAATCAGTGCTTTTGTGTATTGAACTCCCGTGATTTTGGGTTTAAAAGGTGTGTCCAGGTTACAGATGTCCTATTAAGCAGGGGTTGAAGCCGTGTGTTTGCTGATTTTATTAAGTAACACAGTTCCAGTTACACCAACGCAGATCTAGGCAGCAGGTTCAAACGACCAGATTTGAGATTCAGAACACACTGGACGGACCTGGATGCTCGTGTTACTGATGATAACTATTGGCATATGAAAACCTCGGGTGAGCTCTTTCCTTGATATACATTTAATTTAATATAGAACGTCAAATCTGTACGGTATTTCTATTATTTTAATTGATTATACTGGAAGTCGGTTGAAGAAATCCTGTCCAATGTAAAACAGGAGTGTCTCTACAAATGAGATCCTTCATCATTCGCACAAGATGCCGATGTGTGTTTTGCATGTTGCTGGCTAACCAGACGGTCTAGGCCAAGAGAACTCACTCTCTTGTCTAAGTGTCAGAGATCGTCTGGAGTGGACTACATTCGTCTCTTTTGAACAACTTCAAGCTTCAGAGCGAAATCCTAAATATTCAAGGTGGGCTCCTAGCTTTTGGAACCTTGAGTACAAACAATTCAATTTAGGATTTAGGAAAACGTCTTTGTTTTGTAAACTGGGATACAGATTTTTTTTATCGCATTGCGACCGTCACGAAGAGTGAGCAGATTTTGAACGTTAATATCTCACTCGTTGCTCAATATATTTTCAAGTTTTTAACACTAGTCGATCGTAAATATTTCTACGCGTCAATTTTTTTTAAAGAAAACATTGTCGATTTCGGGTCTCATCATATTTGAAAGTTCATAAGTATTAAGCCTTGTCTTTAAAAGTTTATTAACCCCTTCAAGCCTAATGGGTCATGACCCGAAGAGGCTGTATAAAATCAAAGACTGAATAAAAATTTACAATGTCTTGGGCAAATTTGTTTTACATAATAAGTTGACGACCTAGAACATCCTGATAATGAAGAAGTTCAGGACAAAAATATGGATTGCCTACGCTTCAAACCATTAGCGTTGTTAAAGGATATAGTACAAATGCATGCGTATTATTAGATTCTCGTTGATAAATATTAAATATTTGAGGATCTTTCTGCGATGTTCTTGGTTATCCAGAATGTACTTGAGTTTAAAAATTCAGATCTACAGTTGTAATAGTAGTGTTTAGGGCTATATTGAGTTACGATATGGGTTTCAACACTTACAAAAAAATCAAGGATCTCATTGAGGAAATATGAACGTCAAATCGTAAACGAGCTCAGATCCAGTTGTACGAGTGAGGAAAATATCAGTCATAAAGATTTTTTGAAAGATTACAACCATTACAAAAAAATAAGAGTCCTTCAATTGAGGTATTGGACTCACATCGTATGGATGGATGATACGCAACTACTAATATTAGCAGCTAACTATAAAAATAACTCCAAAAAAAGGAGGACGACCTTCCTTTACGTTTATAGATATTTTGCAACAAAACATGAATAAATTTGAAGAGATGAGCTTTGAAGATTGGGAAAGGCTTGCAATAAATATGGAAAATGTAAAATTAAAAATACAAGAAATCTACGAAAAAAAAAAGAATCTAAAAATAAGTAATCACCAATTAAAGAAAACTAAAAATAAGTGATCACAAATAAACTTGCATATTAAAAGAATGCAATGTTGTTGCTGCACCCCAAGAAATTTTATACGTTTTCTCTCACCACCCGTTCCTATATTCTCAGACATTCTTCTCTTTTCAGAGAGCGAGTAATGGCGCTATAACCATAAGCCGTATAGGGCTAGGACTTTTGTTAAATGCAAAAGTTCCAACCATCTGAAGAATTATGGAGCATCACTTAACCCTCTTAGACTAAATGCTCCCAACGACCTTTAAAAAAATGTTCTGTACACCAAACAGGGCAGTCTGTTGAACTATTCTCTCCTACTATTCATTTCCCTTTTCTTTTGATATCTACTGAAGTCTACGTGGGTTCCCCGTGTCTTCTTAAGGTAGATACCAAAATCCTCCCTATCTCGAACGGTTGCATGGACGTGGCCAGGTGAGCGATCGAGGAGTCTTTTTGTGGAGATTATTGCGTGGAGAAACGTATCAGTATCTGGTTCCGTTTCAATGGTGACATGCAGTATCTTCAACGAATTATTCCTCATCGTAGCTCCATCCACGAGGTGTGCAAACGTAAATGCTAATACCATCATGCTGACTCGACTCTGGATCCGTTTTCGTTCGGTAATTGCGAGTCAGAGTCAGACCTGCAGCCGAATTCCCGTGTTCAAAGAAAAATATCAAAAATGTCTTCAAGAAAAGAAATTCTCCTAATCTCTTTCTCTTCAACTAATTTTATTCTCTTTCAATCGAATTCCGAAACATTGAAGAGAAAGAGTAAATAATTATTTCGCTTGAAGAAAAAAAATGTGCTTTTCGTTATGACCGCTAGATGGCATTAAGAAGTTTTTCTCAAATGATAGTTCAAAACGTCCTGTTGCTCATTAGATTTTTTGCTGCGATCTTTTTAATTGTTTTGATGTTTTGCACCGAATAGGCTTTCTCATCAAATTTTCACGACATATTAGTCTATTCTTAATAATATAGTTCAAACTACGCAAGTAAAACTACGCCAAGTGACTCAAAGGGGTACATATAAACATTTAATTGATCTGTCATCAAATGACAAAATCTTCATTGAGATATTTTCAAAACTTATTCTCGAAAAGTCCGTGTTTGTAAACAAACGGTGATGCTTATCTGGTATGAACCAGGTTAACTCCCATATAAATGATGACATCACATCAATTTAATCAAACAGTTACCTGATCCAAGGTACCTCATCGTTGTTAGAACCTGTAAATGTACCGGTATTGTAGTGGTTCTTTCATCTTTTAAAGGAATCTCATTTAGAGGTTGATCCATCAAATCGATGAGCTTCTCAGCCAAGCATTTTGGCATTCCAAACAGTTTTTCAAAATTTCCATCCGATATTTCGAATGGATTGCTTATGTCTCTCAAGCGACGATGTCGAATCAATTTAAACTTTTCCTGTCGCTTGTACCATTTTTTTCTTGCGAAGAAATAATTAGTGCGTCCATGTTTAAGACCGATCAAAACAACTGCTACTTATATGACTTGATAAAAGTTATGAGCAGCAGCAATTTTCTTTATGTGTTTCTTCCGCATAAATCTCGAAGAGAAACTTAATTTCTTTTTCTCTTCCAAACGTCAAAAAATTTCTTTCCACAAACATTCGGAATTCCACAAAAAGAAAATTTTCACAATCTCTTCGCAATTTTCCTTTCTTTGAAGAAATTTTGTGCTCGGAATTCGGCTGCTGATCCAGGTTTAAAACCGAAAACGACATTGGCAAACTCAGAAGAAAAGTCAAACTGAATGGAAAAATCCAGGTTGAAAAAAGAAGAAGACACCGAGTGGTGATAAATCTGACAGCTCCCATGTTGAAGTATAGGACGAATCTTAAAAAAAAAGGAAATTCAAATGAAATTCTAATTAAAAGCGGTTTGTTGTATGATGTAAGAAAAATCCAAAACTACTCCAAGGTCTGAACTGAAAAGATCTTTTTTTATAAAAATAAAAATAAAAATAAAATTCAAGTAATGCGCCTATTGTGCATTTTTGGATTTTTCTTACATCATACAACAAACCGCTTTTAATTAGAATTTCATTTGAATTTTCTAGATGCATTCTAAAATATTCGTCCTATACTTTAACATGGGAGCTGTAAGATTTATCACCACTCGGTGTCTTCTTCTTTTTTCAAGTTGGATCCCTCTATAGACCATTGCACGAAAGCGTCATCAATGCAGTTTTGACAGTTCAGGGAGCTTGTTTACGTGGACTTAGAATAATTTCGGTAAGACCGGTTTGAGATTTTGTGGTCAGAATTAAATTAAACTTGCGATTGAATTAAACTTGCCGGAAAACAGACACCAGTGCCTATTTTTACATCATTTCCTGAATCTAATCGTACAGAATCCGGAAAAAAAAACCAATGAAAAATTTCGTTTGAGCGATCCAAATTCTAACACCTTGTAAACAAGCTCCCTGAACTGTCAAAAAAGTGAGGTTAATAGATTCGGTGCAATGATCTATAGACCTTTCTTGTCAGTCCTAATCCCCATTATTTATATTTTTCTCTTATTTTTTATAACCGGCCAGTACACATTAATGGTTAAAAATGTACCATTTTTGATTATAGTATATGAAACTGTAAAAAACCCCAATTCATCCACAGATGGTGAGACTGAACCCTACCTACACTCTACCAGAATAACGAATTCAAAAGTGGCCAGTATAGTACTGGATACATGCTTTCATTAAAAATTCCAAAAAGTTCCAGTAATATTCAAAATGTCATTATAAAATGAATTGTATAGTTAATCGATGTGATTAAAATATTGTCATTAAAAGTGTGTAGTGATCTGTTCACAAATTGAAATAACATAAATATTAGAAGTTTCATATATGCCATAAAGACAATCTTAAGCGTCAATTTTGATCATCGATATGGATTAAAAATGTACTTATTTAGCATATTGAATCGATGAGGATTCAATAATGACCGAATAAAACACACACACACACACACACACACACACACACACACACACACACACACACACACACACACACACACACACACACAAACTGTGAATGTACACTGATAGGCAAAATAAAGTGCCCACCTCATCGTTTTTTCAATTCCTCTCATTTACTTGGTTCAAATTAAAGTAAACACAGTGTAGTTTTTTTTCTTATTTTATTTTTTATATTCTTTTTAAGTTTCACTTATGGAATACTGAAAAAAAAGAGTTTTACTTAAAGAAAAAAAAATCAATTTGTGTTAAAAAACAACAGTGACAAAATAAAGTGCCCACTTCAAAAATCGATATTTTTTCGATAAGTTTCCATTGGAAGACCCCTCGATTGTTTATGTTTAGATATTTTGACATGTTTTGAAGCAAACGGCTCAATCTGGTGCATTTGTATACGTGATCGCATTTGATTTAATTGAAAAAAATGGAGAACGCAGTGCTTTCGAAAGCAATTCCCTTGTGTATCCGAAAATTGGTCGTTCGTGATGTGCAAAACGGTGAATCGCACCGGGCTTTCGCTAAGAATTCTTCTGAAGCTTAAAACGTTTGGATCAGTGGTGGATCGCCTTGGCAGAGGCAGGAAGCGGAAAACGGATGCGAGAACGGACACCAAGATCATGCGCAAAGTCAAGAAGAACCCGAAGGTAACTGTCCGCGAGATCCAGGAAACCCTTCAGCTATCAGTTTCCGGTCGAACTGTTCGTCGCCGTCAAGTAGCACAGGGGTTGAATAGCAAACTTGCCCGGAAGCGGCGATTTATCAGCAAGGCAAACAAAGCCAAATGGCTTAAGTTTGCTAAGGAGCATGCTGATAAGCCCCTAGAGTTCTAGAGCCCCTAGAGAAAACGGTTCTCTGGACGGACGCATCAAAATTCGAGCTGTTTAACCGAAAGCGACGGGTTCGTGTTTGGTGCAGATCGGGAGAGGAGCTTCAGGAGCGCCACATCCAAGGCACGATGAAGTATGGAGGAGGAAATGTGATGGCCTGGGGGTGTTTTTCGTGGGGTGGAGTGGGAAGCATTGTGCAAATCAACGGGATAATGACGGCAGATTCTTGCATGAACATCCTGCGAGAAAATCTGGAGGTTTCGCTGATCCAGACGGGCCTTGAAGAGAAGTTCGTATTCCAGCAGGACAACGACCCGAAGCATACTGCCAAGAAGACCAAGTCTTTCTTCCGGTCTTGTCGGATCAAACCGCTGGAATGGCCTCCACAAAGCCCGGACCTCAATCCCATCGGGAATTTGTGGGCGATTCTCGATCCCAGGGTTGACAAAACTGGTGTTACCAATAAAAATAAATATTTTGAAGCCCTGGAGCGTGCCTGGGAAGAGCTAGATCCACAGCACCCAAAAAAACCTGGTCGTGAGCATGTCGAAGCGCCTGCAGGAGGTCCTGAAGGCCAAAGGAGGACACATCAATTATTGAAATGCTTTAATTTTACTTTAATTTATGTTTTCTGTAGCCTAAATGAAGTGGGCACTTTATTTTGTCACTGTTTTTTTTCAACACAAATTGATTTGTTTTTTCTTTAAGTAAAACTCCTTTTTTTGCAGTATTCCATAAGCGAAACTTAAAAAGAATATAAAAAATAAGATAATAAAGAAATACAGTGTGTTTACTTTAATTTGAACCAAGTAAATGAGAGAAATTGAAAAAACGATGAGGTGGGCACTTTATTTTGCCTATCAGTGTAGTTCGCCTCACCGCGGTGCTCCTTAGAAACGTAAAGCTCCCCTTACGTAAAACCCCAATTATGGCAACTGGCTGCGAAAAGAATAATGAGTGGTACCGTTGTATACGGGCTGGCTCCTGTGTCGTCTCACTCAGTACTGCCGGGTGACACCGAGCAGGAAATGGCGAGGTTCCCGCGACACAGGTTGTCTCCGTCCCACTAAAATCTTGGCAGGCCTCCAGTACGTTCCATTCTCCACCGCCCGAGGCGGCCTATCGAGGTCCCCAGCGCGTAAAACGGTGGGATCTGGCGTGAGCGATACGTGCTACGTAGTGCTACGGCATCGGATGTAGGTGTTACCAAGCTAGGCGTGGCCATGGATAGGCCAGGACTCATGCGGGCCATGGATAGGATGCGGTAAACCCTTCCTAAAGTGTTGAAGGTGTCCGAGCAGTTGGACGCGATCATTGACTTTACGCCACCGCGTAACAACATTGCGAAGGACTTCAAACTGAGCCTCCTAAGGCTACGCATGACAGTGCAGGCTGCATACAAGGAGAGGGAAGAGCTGAAGCCCAAGCTCCTAGCTGAGCAAAGTGTCAAAGAGTTGGCACGGAGAGCCCACCCCATCTACCATGGGAGTGGGGACCTCCAAGCGGGCCAGGCAGTCCCCGGGCGAAACGGCACCTGGTGCTTCTAAGAAGTGTATAGTGTCGGAAGCCCCAGTAGGGAAGTGAACCTACGCGATGGGTGGCGACGGATTCAGAGGGTCCATCCTCGCGACCAGCTCCAGCTGCCCGCAAAGAGAGAGGCCCCGGCGCTAAGCCCAGTGCAAAAGGCGCGACATCCAGCTCGCGTGTTGTCTCAAGCGCCGAAGGAGGTCCGAGCGACAAAGCCCCAACGACAACAGCCATATCTAGCACAGAAGCAGACGCTAGTGCTAAGAGGGGGACGAGTGATGACCCCAGGCGTGGCAGGGAAAGCCACTGGAATACGGTCCGAAAAAGAGGAATAGTACAAGAAAAGAAAAGGATAAGTGACAGGTGGCCCACAAACGTCATCGCGGAGAGGCCTTCATCGTCAAGACGGGGGCGTCAAACTGCTCGGAACTGTAATAGGCAGGTCACCCCAAGCGTAGATACCGTACCCAACCGGGATTGTGGGCAGGCCGCTAAACGTATCTAATGAGCAACTGCATGCGGTAACCCAGTAACCAAACCGTTGTGAGCCGCCCAGCAACTGCGGTCAGAAAGTTAGCGAGTCGGCATCGCCATAATTTCCGACCCATAACGCATCCCAGCCGGCAACGGTAACTGGTTTGCGGACAGGTCCAATATGGCGGCATTATGGACGACGGGCAAGTTCAGGAGGTTGTGTCTACCACAAACGAAGGTTTTGCGGTTGTAAATGTGAATGGAGTGTTCTTCTGCAGCTGCTACGCACCGCCAAGATGGTCGATCGAACAGTTTTCCAATAACCTCGATTGGATGACAACGGAGCCAGCTGGCCTGAACGCGTTGGTAATAGCGGGGGACTTCAACGCTTTGGCGCTCGAATGGGGGAGCCGCCTTACCAACCCCAGTGGCCAGATTATTCTGGAGGCCTTGGTTAGGCTCAATGTGGACCTATCCAACGTGGGTACCAAGAGTAACAACCATAGAAACGGAGCGGAATCAATCATCGATACAACAATTATCAATCCTGGGCTGCTCAGTAATTGGAGGGTGGATGATCGCTACACCCATAGCGACCATTCGGCGGTTCGTTATTGTATCGTCCACAATACAAGGCAGCGTGCGGAAGGAGGAGCATCCCCTCCATTCACCCGCAGATTGAGGACGCCCTACTTTGATGTAGAGACTTTTAAAGAGGCGCTTGAGAGGGAACGGAATTTAGGCGAAACCCAGGAACCTAGCGGCGAACGACTCGTTATGACACTTACACGAGTGTGCGATCCGAACCTGGCCATCAAGACGGCTATCTTGCTGGATCCCGGAATGTTCAGGGTGGTGATGCAAAAGTGTCTGGACGAAGGCGTCTTCCCGGACGCCTGCAAAATTCAGAACCTTGTGTTGCTACCAAAGACAGGGAAGCCACCAGGAGATCCATCGGCATATAGACCTATATGTCTGTTGGATACAGCGGGTAAGGTGCTCGAGAGGGTAATCCTCAACAGACTGACAACGTACACGGAGGGTACAGGCGGTCTGTCTAATAATCAGTTTGGCTTCCGCAAATGGAAGTCGACGGTGGATGCCATCCTGTCCGTCACCAAGACGGCTGAGGTGGCAATCCAGCGCAAGAGGCGAGGGGTACGATACTGTGCAGTGGTCACCCTTGACGTGAGAAACGCATTCAATAGCGCCAGTTGGGTGGCTATCACCAACTCGCTCCTTTTCTACAGGTTCCTGGGTAACTGTACAAGATTCTCGGAAGCTACTTCCAGAATCGCGTACTGGTATACAATACAGAGGCAGGCCAGAAACGTGTCCAGATCACTGCAGGCGTCCCACAAGGTTCGATCCTGGGTCCGGTGCTATGGAACGCGATGTACGACGAGATACTGCGACTTGAGTTCCCGAGCGGGGTGAAGATAGTCGGGTTCACAGACGACATTGCCCTAGAGATATGTGGTGAATCCATCGAAGAGGTCGAGCTAACTGCCTCACATTCCATTTGCATTGTGGAGATAAGGATCAGGTCCAGGCAATCGGAGCTAGCTCACCATAAGACATTCACGGTGGTGAATAATAGGAAATCGGAGCAACATGCGACGATCAGTGCAGGTAACTGCACAGTGGAATCGAAGAGGTTCTTGAGGTATCTTGGGGTTATGATCGACGATAAGCTGTCCTTTGTCAGCCATGCCGATTACGCTTGCAAGAAAGCCTCTATGGCTATATCGGTATGATCCCGCATGATGTCGAATAGCTCGGCGGTGCAAGGGAGTAAGCGTAAACTCCTGGCCAGTGTCGCCCTGTCCATACTTAGGTACGGCGGGCCGGCATGGATCACCGCCGTGAGTGCCAAGAGCTACATTAGTAAGCTAGAGAGGACGCACAGGCTTATGTGCCTAAGAGTGGTTAGTGCATACCGAACGGTATCATGCGACGCGGTCTACGTCCTAGCGGGGATGATGGCAATAGGCATGGTCATAAAAGAGGACGTAGAGTGCTTCGAACAACGTGGAACAAGAGATTCGGAAGACCACCGCATCCATGGTTAAGTGTCAAAGGGAATGGAACAACTCCAGCAAAGATCGGTGGACCCACCGACTAATCCCGGAATTAACCGGGTGGGTTGGTAGGCGACAAGGTGAAGTGAACTTCCACTTAACGCAGATCTTGTCAGGTCACGGCTGCTTTAGACAATATCTGCACAAATATGGGCATGCACCGAGTGCGCGGAAGTTGAGGAAACTGCAGAATGTGCTCTTCGCATGTTCTCGCTTCGACGGCGCCAGATCCGGCATGATTGCCGTAAGCGGTCACGACACGACTCCGGATAATTTGGTCCAGAGGATGTGCCAAGACCGGGACATCTGGAACGCGGTATGCGTAGCAGCCTCCCAGATCGTCTTTGATCTCCAACAAAAATGGCGAAACGACCAACGGCAGGTCGCAGGGACCACCTAACTATTGAAGCCCTAAGTAGTTAGACATAGTGGGTGCTTAACAAACACAATAGCCCCATCCTCGAAGTAATACCGAAAGGTGGTTTTGGAGGTCGTTCTGGTGTACCGGAGATCATTAGCACCAACCAACCCCGGCAGTTCTAGAAAAAGCGCAATGAGCAGAACTGTTTATGGAACTGACTCGACTTTTCGGGACTAAAGCTAACGGGTTAGTCGAAAGCTTCCATCGAGCTCTTAAAGCAGCTATCATGTGTGTTGAACCCAAACACAAGTTTGATATGTTACCGTTAATCCTCCTAGGTTTGCGCTCAGCTATTTGACAGGATATCAACTGTTCATTTGCCGAGATTGTTACGGACAAGAACTTAGAATACCGGGTGAATTTTACGACCGCTCTTCTAAGAGAGTACAATGAATGCAGTATTTGAGAAAGGAGGTATCCCAGAGTGCATAAAATCAGATAACAGACGCCCTGTTAATGGCGGGGACTATAAACTATGTTGCCTCGAACGTGGCATTAACCTGGACGTTACAGGCAGTGTTGGTGATCTATCTTCGTTGTACCACATAAGCCCTTTCCTCTACCGTTTCGTGTATCTAATTCTGTTGATACCCGTGACGTAACAGAAGTATCCAGACAATCTACGAAAAAACAGAAGAAACATTATACCCATTTCCTTTCACGCACATACACACATGTAGTTAAATGATAGAATAGACTAGAGTAAAATTGTTTGTCGACTCAAACAGACGCGTTTTGATTTCTCGTTAAAAGAAACGATTCCACTGAAACCGAAACTCATTCTTTACAGTCCATTTTTTCCGCGAGTGTCGAGGACATTATTTTGGTCCACTTCGAGCCGGATTGTTTCGGTTTGCGATCAACTGTAACGATTTCAGTTCGATTCCGTGAGGAAACTCAACCGATGTGCAGCGAAGGCTCTCAAATAGCCGAAAAGGCAAAGACGCCATTGTTGGTGGCGAGTTACGCAGCTGCCGATCGGCTGGTTTTTTGCAGTTCTTGAATGCGCTAGTACGACCGCTAGTAGCATATTCGTTGAAAACGGAAGCTACGAAATCCAGAGTTGTTACGCTGATAAATTTTATTCGAGTCGTGAATCAAATCACACAGCTGTGTACGTACCCGCTCCTTTGCTTTCAGTGAAAACAATATGGCCGCCTACTGAGAAGAAAACCTATAGTGTTTTTCACAATTACCGTTCCCCCGAGTGGAACGTTCCTAGTGTTTTCGAATTGAGGATGCCATTAAGTGACAAAATTGGTATCGCTTTGTTGGTGCGGAGATGAATAAGCACGATGAGCCTGCCACGTACACCGGTTTTGACAAGAAGTGCGAAGGATAAAAACACTGGTGAAGAAAATCCAGTCGGTGGAACTGTCACGCCAGAAAAGGAAAACAATCATAACAGTGAACAAGTGTCGATCAGTGAACAGAAGAAAATCAAGAAGGTAAAAGAAGCAAAGAAGAAGATGGCTGCAGAATTCAAAGTGATACAAAACCAGCTGAGTGCGCTAAGTAGGAAGCGTCCATGAAAAAGGAAGATCCGTCAGTTCATGCATCCTCATCACCAACTGTGAGCGTGTCGCAGCTTCCGGCGTTGAAAGTACCGCTGCCATCGTTTGATGCATGTTTACGACTATCATGGGCCGCTACAGTACAGAGTCGCCAGCTATTAAATTATACCATCTCCGTAATTCATTAACGGGAAAAGCAGCGGGAATCATTGATCAAGAGATCATTAATAATAATGACTACAACGCAGCTTGGGTGACACTGGCTGAACATTTTGAAGACCGTCGGCTTATAATAGATAAGCAAATTGATTCGTTGTTCGACTTACCAAAGCTTACTAATGAAAACGCGATTGATATTAGGAAAGTGCTGGATACGTGTACAAAGAACGTGGATGCCTTGAAAAATCTCGAACTACCTGTATCCGGTCTCGGCGAAAGAATGTTAGTGAACCGCATTGCTCTTAAGCTCGACAACGACACTCGCAAGGCATGGGAGCTCAGTCAAGTTTCGGACACTTTGCCCAGCTATAAATCGACGTTGGATTTTCTTCGCGAGAGGTGTCGAGTCCCAGCAAGAAAAATGTTAGAGTTAGACGTAGTTAGAACTATGTTAGACGTTACCAACATAAAGCTTTCAGTAGTAGTTGCATGCTTTCAGGAGGAATTTGTTACGCTACGCTGTCATTCTCTTTTCAGCGAGCTTAATCTTACTAAGTCGAGATTCCCACTGATGACGCAAAAGTGTGACATCACATATCATTTCAAAACCTCGAGTCGAAGTCTTACGGCATGAGGAAAATGTCGACAAGATGTTTTGGAATATATACAGATGTTTCTCCTTCGTCACTTCAGTGGACGCCCGGCCCAAAGCTTCATGATCTGACTAGGTGGATTTCAGCGTTGCCAGAGCATCTTTTTGTGTGTTATTTAATTGAATTTAAATAATAATTAATTTACGATGGTAATAATACTAATTTTGTCATATTAACACTCCTAAGGGATGTTTTCTAGCTTTCAGGTATGATAAATTCGCTTGCTTCGGTATTAAATAATTTTAGAACTAGATTTTTATAGAAATTATCACCAAGACGAATGTTTTAAGATATGCTTTATGAATAGCCATTTGCTTGAATTGATTAACTGCCCCTAAGCTACAGAGCAGGAAATACAGGTTACTTTTAAAAAAAACTAACCCAGTGCATTATTTCCAACGAAAACCATCAATGTATGAATCCTTTTATTTTTCTACACAAAATTTCAACAAAGCTTCTTGATAGCTTGAGACGCAAATTCTCTGGTAATGTTTTGAAAATCACTCTGACAATATAACTGGGCAATAACAATGTATCTGTACATTTACGCAACAAACCTTAGTGACCTACATTTTTTTTATGCCTAATAAACATCATCCCTGATAAAATACATTTTGACATTATTCGATGATATCGTTGCTGCTTAAGCCTTAGTTCAGAAGCCTAAAGCAGTTTTTATATAAATTTGATTTATTTCATACTTATCGCTTCAAAAAGCTCGAATTTCGAAAATACTTTCTAGACCAGAATTTGAACTCTGTCTAGTTCAGTATTTAAATGAACATGTGTGACTGTAAATTTAAATGTGTTTCAAAAGGTTGACGTGGTTTGATTTCAGCATAACATTTGACTTCTGGACCTCAACTATTTCCATAGAAGACTGGCTTGCGCTTATAAGCAGTATATGATTATAATATATTTTTTTCATTTAGCAGTACATTGATAAGACCTTCCATTTTTTTCCGAAATCATCAAACATGGCTCTACGGTAACTCAAATTGCCATCTTTGAAATATAACTAGAACGGTCTTCTAGAGAAAAAGCATGTTCTTTACTGAAGTTGTATCTATGATATTTGGAATGATTCAATTTGTTTTTCAGCTTTTTAAAACTATCAATATATTAATACATACAGAATTCCTCTTTTCAGTGAAAAAACAGTGAATATATGGTATACTTTTTACATTCATATATTATATTCTCTTACGTATAAGATCAGATAATTGATAAACGAAAGGAACCATCAGGGCACCCGGTTGAAGCGAATTGGATAGGAAGAGTGGGCTTCCCGTCATTTATAATTTGTGAATAAAGGGGTCTTCTCCCTGCTGATGCATCTTCTTGTTCGGTATCTCTCATTTCTTACCAATTGAACAATCTTGTTGTTGGATTGGATTGTTGTTACGGTTTCACTAGTTCTTCAATTCTGAGTCGCAGCAACAAAGAAACACTTGGCTGGAGGTGGCTGCGTTCGTTTCTTGTTCTATTCTAGGAACTTTTCGTCAAGGAAAATTTCTCGCCTCCCTGGGATTATACGTGCCAAACAACCATTCTAATGCATAAATGATACGTGGCATTATAAGGCCTCAATTAATAATTTAAGAAGTGCATTTGGAACACTAAGTTGAGAGCAAGCAATAAGCTGAAATTGGACAATTGATGAGATTTGGCCTAATGCAAACCTTATTAATGATTGTGAATTGGGTTATTCGACTTGTTGGATCATTTTGTTGGAAGTACATTCTTGTGTTTTCACAGGTTTCGTGTAAGAGTTTCTGCTTACGGGTCCACTCCTCTGTTTTTGGCACTTCACAGAGCGTTACTGTGGACTCAGAGCGATATTTCAAATTGATTTGAGGAGGTACATGCAAGACAAAGTATTTAAAAGAATGGTGGATCAAAAAGATGATTTTTGATGAATTTCTATTGATTTAGAAACTGAGTTAAGTTTCAGTTACTTTTGCTGATAATTAAGTGATGGGTCATTAGGCCAAATGCCATTAGATCGAACGCCAATAGGTTGCGCTTTATGAGGTCGAAAGGTCAAATGGATTACTAGGCTGAAAGATAGTAAAAAACAATCATACCACATACAAAGTAAAACCACCGAGAGCAGACATTGATGTCCATATATCTTTTCTAAAAGTAAAAAGTAAAAGCAAGTGCAGAGAAAAACAAACAAAATTTTTCAGGTTATGTGCTATGCTTTTGATTGATAAAAATTTACATGAAAATTATCGCACAACTGCAGCGCCGCCTACCAGGAGCATAATGACAAACATTTGAAATGTCAGTTTAAAATTTTACACAAGTAGCAGATCGAAGATGAACATCTGTTCTCTGTGGTAAAACGTACAATGCCCAACGTCAATTTGTTTTTTCGGCATATTATTGACTTTGAAATTTAACTTCTAAACTTCAATTTTTTTATTTATAAAATACTGGCATGCACTTATAAGCAGTATATTATTATATTTAAATATTTTTTTCAGTGATATTATGTTTAGAAAAGTCGTTCATTTCAGAAATCATCAACCCGGGCTCTTCGATCACTCCAATTGCTATGTCTGAGAAGTAACTAGAACAGTATGAAGAAAATTTTACAACATTTCTAATAAAATAATATCTTTTATTGAAATTGAATCTTTGATATCTGGAACGATCTATTCTGTTTCCAGCTTTTCCAGGACTAGTACGATATTAATAGATAACTATTTTTTTTCAGTAACAATCCAGTGGATGATATTTATATTTATTGATCATACGCATATTGTTTTCTCGTATTGAATTACTGTAGCTGCATTCTAGCAAATATTACTGTCCACTCTTGGTGCCTCATGGCGATGAGCGAACATCGCCTTCTACATTACTGTAGCTGCTTTTTACAGAAATTGAAATTGTGTATTAGAATTCCATGTACATGATTAAAGTTTGGAATTGGTGCAACAAAACATTTTTGTTTTTATGATATACACCGTGTCCAATCTATTCTCAAACCAAATAAAACTCTATTTATTTCAAATCGATAATCCAGATTTTATTGACAACTTTACCCATTATATTGCAATATAATACTGATCAACTACAACATATGTTTTGGAATAACACCGCCCTTAACCTTCTTGACCAGCTCCAGACGTTTTTCGAAACCGTAACAGGCGGTACGCACAACTTCCATTGGTATTTCGTCCCAAATTCGTTTGATTACGGTTTCGAATTGGTTCATATTAGACGCCCTGTGGACATTTACATTTACATTTCTAGCAAGCACTCCTCATAGGTTGCTTCTTATCAGTTTAAAAAGACAACAAAAATGTAAGTTTATAACAATCATAATTTGTGTTATATTATGGTAATATCTTTTTGTAGAAACAACCAACCTGCCTATTTGTTTCAGAACAAAATCGTTGATTTAAAACAACAAATTGGATTTTAAAACAACTAATGTTTAAGTTTGGATGTCAACAAACACGTTTGTTGTTTCAAACGGGATTGTTTTTTTCCCCGTGATGATTTAACAAATTAAATATAAGGACAATCTAAAATTATGACAATACCAGGATATTAGTTAGAGAAATTTGCGGTGCCTGATTATATTGCTATGAAAATATTTAAGAAGATACGATTTGATGAAGTTAAACATAATTCAAACTCAGCCAGTTGAAAAAAATACCCACTTGTCTACACATTTTGCAACAACTCACAAGATGACTCGGTAAATGTTATATAGTCTGGTTTTCAATCAACCTGCCTAGACACATTGATATATCAAATTTCATTTGACACAATATAAATATTGATTAAATATAAAATTATTGATGATAATTATGGCAACGCTGGCAGCTAAAGCTCTAATGCAATGCGTCGCAGATGATCTTTTTTTATGCTCTTTTGTTCCTGTCATTTTCGTCAGTCGGCAAACTCGACGATGTTTGAACGGTTTAAACCAGCAAACAAGAGAAGCGGGTTGGTATTATGATGGATGCTGCTTTAAAAAAAGGTGAGTAATCAAAGTTTTACGGTCGTTTGTTTTCACTCTGCTGGTATTCGAAAAGTGCCAAGTTTTGTGTTGCAGAGTGTCAACAACCGACCATAAAACTTTGATTGCAAAACCTAGTCAGACGGGGTCCAAAAACGCGTTTTAAATTACGCCTAATTTTAGTCTATCGGTAGACTATCTGGTAAGCTTTTTCTTCCAGTACGTCTAACATGATGTTTCAGATGTGTCTAACAGACGTCTAACATTAGACGAAAGTTAGCCAAAATGTTCGACGAACAGTCTAACGTGTTCGACTAACGTTAGACTAATGTTAGACTAACCTTTCTTGCTGGG
>JASCZW010002970.1:0-18428 GCA_034211315.2 Aedes japonicus | reverse complement strand
AGGGTAAGGGGATGTAATGTTAGCCTAGCTCCTTCATTCGGCCTACGTACCAAATGTGTCATTAATTTAGCGATAATCAACAAAATTATGTTGCTAATAGGATGACCGATGTAATCCGAAGCAATTGAGACAATAATAATCAACAAAAGTTGTTCACCTCCGCGTAATTTTCGATTTCTTGAGATTTTGGGGCATCTTGATTTCACTGGTTAAGCTGAACCGATGGATCTACACGATCTTCAAGTGATCTAAATTTGGCTTAATTGAATCGATAAAGCAAGTAATGCAGTCTGGATGTGCAGAAAATAGTTACACGTTACAAACTAAAAGTTCACATAGCTAAAATAACGATGATTTTACAAGAAAATCGTAGACCCAATGTTGGGGACATATTTTTTGGATGTTCCTAATTATGGCCTGTAGTATCAATAACGTAGTAAAAACATTCTTGTTGGTATAATTTCACGTGGAAATGCATGATTTTGAGGTTGTTTATATTCAAATGGCTCATCTAAACAAAAACCGAAGGAACAAAATCATTGTATAGTGAAATATAATGTTTTCATTATTGAATGGCTGATAAATCAAATATGAACATCGCTTAAGTGTTTCGAGGCAGTTTTACTTTAGTTTGTTTTGTGAAATGTATCAAGAAAATCGAGTACAGCTTACAATGCCTTAATTCATAAAATTAGGAAAAAAACCGAACAATGACTGCCTTTAGTAGTAAATCCATCGAATGGGACGAACTTGGATCCATAAATAGACCCAATTTGGTGCCTATAAACCGACATTAAATCCACATCCCTCGAATGTTTCTGACTTTATAAAGAGTTGTGTAACTTTTCGTGATACATACTACCAAATGTCTTATCAAACTTATCTTTGCAAGTGTATAACTAGTTGAATCTCGCTTACAGCTCAAAAACTATATGAGTTATAATAAAAAATGTGATCGATGGTTGCATAATAGGCTGAGTCAAGGGACACATACCCTATCTTGTATTCAGGATAGAAGTATACCGTGGTGAAACCAAAGTTCGTACACTGTCAAAGAAGTTGTTCCGAACCATTTGTCGCGATGGATAGTTCTCGGTGCCGCACGGTACACGAATCTCACGGTTTTGCCTTCACGATTTTGTACGATTTTCTTCCTCGAAAAACCGGCAAAATGGAACTGACCTTACTCGAGCGAGAAGCGTGGGAGTTTCAAGAAGTGGGTGAGGGTATGAAGATGATTATTGTAGCGAGAAAACCGAAAAGTTTCGCACTGTATGAACGTCATTATTGCACCATTCACGGATCTCCGTGGGGAGGTTTCGCTGGAGGAAACATCTGCTAAGTTTTTGCTAGTTTTGTTTTCGCTTGAGTGTTTGTATCATTTGTGCGAATACTTTAATGCTTGTATGGGAATAGACATTATTTATTTGTTGGTCGATATTTTCCAAATGCTGGATAAAGTGTAATTAGGTGTACTGAAAAATATAATCAACTTTCTCTCTATGTCTAAAGGGCGATACGGTCAAAATTTGGTCAATTTTAACTTGACGTATTTCTTTCAATTTTGCATTTAAAAAACCTGAACACCCCTCATTTTGAAGGTGTGTGTGTGTAAGAATGTTGCTCCTATTTTGATTTTGGAATTCACTCTTCAGTTGTCAAAATGCCGTCCAAGCAAGAAGAGCAGCGTATCAAAATTTTGCTCGCGCATCGCGGAAATCCGAGCTACTCGCACGCAAAGTTGGCAAAATCGCTAAAAGTTGCCAAATCAACCGTTACAAATGTAATTAAAGTGTTTGGGGAACGTTTGTCGACAGCCAGGAAGTCTGGATCGGGAAATCGAAAACCGGAAGCCGCTGAGACGACAAAGAGAGTTGCCGGTAGTTTCAAGCGAAACCCTAACCTATCTCTCCGAGATGCCGCAAATAAGCTGGGTGTATCGTCTACAACCGTGCATCAGGCAAAAAACGAGCCGGACTATCGACTTACAAGAAGGTAGTGACTCCAAATCGCGATGATAAACAAAATACGACGGCCAAAGCGCGATCCCGGAGGCTGTACACGACGATGCTGACGAAGTTTGACTGCGTGGTAATGGACGACGAAACCTACGTCAAAGCCGACTACAAGCAGCTTCCGGGACAGGAGTTTTATACGGCAAAAGGAAGGGAAAGGTAGCAGATATTTTCAAGCACACGAAACTGTCAAAGTTCGCAAAGAAATATCTGGTTTGGCAAGCCATCTGTACCTGTGGCTTGAAAAGCAGCATTTTCATAGCTTCCGGGACTGTCAACCAAGAAATTTACGTGAAAGAGTGTTTGAATAAACGTCTGCTGCCTTTCCTGAAGAAACACGGTTGTTCCGTACTGTTTTGGCCGGATTTGGCATCTTGCCATTACGGTAAAAAGGCCATGGAGTGGTACGCCGCCAACAACGTGCAGGTGGTTCCCAAGGACAAGAACCCTCCCAACACGCCAGAGCTCCGCCCAATTGAGAAATACTGGGCTATTGTCAAGCGGAACCTAAAGAAGACCAAAAAAACTGCTAAGGACGAGCAGCAGTTCAAGACAAACTGGCTTTCTGCGGCGAAGAAGGTGGACAAGGTGGCTGTACAAAATCTGATGGCAGGGGTCAAGCGTAAGGCCCGGCAATTCGGATTTGGAAAAGCGGAAGCCTAACTGAATATTTTTCCTGAATTTTATACTAATTGAACTTGAAAAAGAAATTTAATTTGATTTTTTAAATAAACGATTTCACCGATTTACACGCGTTTTCCCTTGACCAAATTTTGACCGTATCACCCTTTAGTGTTAAACGCACACTAGGGTGCCAATTTAAATTGACTTTTCGATTTTCAAAAAAGGGTAGTGCTCAAAAGTTTTGTCTCTTCGAAAAATTCCCCATTCAAATTTGAGCTCAATCGGATTTCGTTAAGTGGACCCCCAAAGTGGAAAATATTGTTCTGTTTTAAATATACAATGTATCCAAATAATCCAAATTATTGGAAATATTTTGTTTAGTTTATAATTTCCAACATCAGGGTGGACCATTGAGCAAAATGAGAAAATCGCTCTGATGAAATATTATATATGATGATTATATTATATGTAAAGTGTCCTGTGATGGTATAGGAGATGTTTGAATACATTTGTCCCCGAGTTATTGGGGACGTAGTTCGTATTTTTTGAATTTTTAGACTAACAGTCAACGCCTTTCTGGAAAGCAATTTAACCACCCTTATGAAATATCACATATTAAATGTTAACAATGACCTACGATGACAAAAACAATGTTTACTTACTATTGTGTTTGCTATTCCATTCAATATCCTTTTAAAAATAAAAGGATCACCCTAGTAATTTATTGCTAGAACGAATAAAAATGAAGAGAAAGTATTGATAGTTCTGTTAACCGCAACCGCAGTCTTTGAAATTGAAAGATACAAGTAGAACACGAGCGGAGGGCACATAATCTTTTACCAAGCTACCCCAGTGCAGGGTAGGCAAGAAGGAGGATACCCCTTTGACTGGAAAAAGTAGCTTTACCAAGCTACCTCAGTGCCTACCCTACCACCCCCCCCCTACCCCTTCCCATCATAACCATTATAAGAGCTCCCAGCTCTCAAAACCACTGCATACAAATATTCACGCCGATCGGTTAAGTAGTTAGCGAGTCTTTAAGGGTCAGACAGACAGACAGAAATTCATTTTTTTTATATATACAGAAATAAAGAAATAAAGAATATAAAGAAATCCTGCCTCAAAACCCCCTCACATGCCAAATTTGGCTCCTATTGCATGTTTAATTCTCGAGTTATGCTGAAATTTGTGTTTGATTTGTATGGAAGCCCCTCCTCCCCTTCAGAGAGCGGAGGGGTCTCAAACCACAATACAAACATTTCTTGCCTTCAAAAACCTCCACATGTCAACCCTTTGCATGGTTCCCTTTGCTTGATTAGTTCTCGAGTTATGCAGAAATTTCTGTTTCATTTGTATGGGAACATTCCCTTCCAGAAGGGCGAAGGGTCTCACACGACCATACACACATTTCTTTCCATTCAAAAACCTCTACAAACCAATTTTAGTTCCATTTGCTTAATTAATTCTTGAGTTATACAGAAATCTGTGTTCAGTTTGTACGGGGTCCCGCTTTCCAGAGAGGGGAGGGGTCTCAATACCATATAAACATTTGTTGTCTCTAAAATGCTCTACATGCCAAATGTGGTTCCAATCGCTTGATTTATTCTCGAACTATGCAGACATGTTGTGTTTCATTTGTATGGGAGCCTCCCTTTTCAGAGCTGAGACGGCTGAACCATCTTAACCATCATTTCCCAGCCCCAAAAACGCTTGCATACAAATTTTTACGCCGATCGGTTCAGTATAGTGTATAGGTACTATAGTTTCCGAGTCTATAAGGATCAAACACTCCAACAGACAGAAATTCATTTATATAATGATGCATAGATATATAGATTTACATTAATATTTTTTCATTTGTTTACTAACATTTATTTATTAAAATTAGTTTATTCCAATTCACCTATTTACATTAACATCTTTGCCTTAATATATTTACATTTATATATAAACATGGGCACATTTTTAAATTTGTATACTAAAATTTATTAATTTACATTAACATTTTTATTTTGACATATTTACAGTCAGCAATTTGTATTTGAATATTTACATTGATACTTGTTAGAAACTTTCTATTTGCTGTACCTAAGTGAAACCCCATCTTCACAATCCATGTATACTTTAGACCAAATAAACTCCAAATCTTGCTTGGCAGCTAACGAGATCTTTTTTCGAACTGTTTCTTCTCTGTCTTGGTGATAGATTGGTGTCTGAAAAATCCATATCCCGGTAAAATACATCCGCAATATTAGCTGCTCCTGAGATTTTCCTAAATATTCTGATGTTCATTTGTTAATGTAAACATATAAATGTAAATTTTTAAAACCTGAATACAAAACTATTAAATTATTAATGAAAATAGATTAAAATTAATAAACTGATGTAAATGTGTAAATGCAAGTAAACAAATGTTAATACATAAAAACAGACAAACCGACCTAACACTTGCAGTTTCTTCATCTATCATGCATTTAACGGTTAACTCAAATGTTTCTTAGTTGGTAGTATCGCCACTGCACAGTGGCCAAGAGCGCCAATTTAGCTGGAAAGATACATTTTCAGCCTAAGTTTAAGTTTTGGAGCGAAATTGTATGCAACAAAGTTTTTTTTTATAAAACCAGGCGCTTCGTTTAATGTGAATGAAAACTACAGTGGTCCTTATTTTTGAAGAAATAAAGACATACTTTCTTCGGCAAAATTGAAGATTAAATTATTTTATGCAACTTTGATTTGATATTTTTTTATGAGATACTTTAGGGTGTCCCTAAATATGCTCTAACTTTTATATTTCAAATTTGCCAACAAAGCTGTTCTTAGATGACTTTTAAATTTTAAAAGGATAAAACTTTTAACGTATAAATCTTGCCGATTACCGATCTTACCATTAGGGAGTATTAAATGATTTTCTTATAAAATACACCCTTTTCATATGTATTTTTCTCAATTTAAAAAAGGTTAGGTTAGGTTAGATATCTTTATTAGAGAGACTTTCAGCCGGCGGCTGGCTCGTCTCTTAGACCAATTTAAAAAAAAAAAGAAAAAAAAACCTATGTCCAGTTTTGAGATATGATATGCAAACATATAATTCCTTTGAAATGCTCAATCCTAGAGGGTTTGAGCTGTTTAGTGGAATACCTGTAACTAGAAATTAGAAAAAATAGTATTTTCATTTAATTCCGTTCTAGCCATCTTTACAGATACGCGTATTTCTGTCTACAATCAGTAATGAGACACTGAAGAAGTACTGCACATTGTAGACGAAATACGCGTAATCTGTCAAGATAAGCAAAGGTAGTTGGAATTAAATGGAAAATACTATTTTTTTTTAATCTACAATTTCGCCGACGAATGTATGCTTTTATTTCTACAAATAAAAAGTTTGATTTTATATTTCACACCAAAAGAAGCGTCTTGTTATTATTAACAACCTTGTAGAATACAATTTTTCTCCAAACCTTCAACCTTCCAAACCTTTAACTTAGACTGAAAATTTAATTTTCCACCAAAATTGGCATTCTGGACCACAATGTACTGGTGGCGTGCATTGTCGATTCTGTTAAGGGGGGATATACAGTTAGAATGACAAAAAATTTCTTTTTTTTTTATTGCATAAAAAGTTAATAAATTTCCGTAGAATACGCTCCTAAAACCCTTGTTTTCAAACAAAACCCTTTTGATTCTTTTCGTTTTTCGAAGACGCCTCTTTCGCGCACAGCAGGTATAAAGAGACGCTTTTTTGATAATTAAAACTTTCAACGCGTTTTTCTCAAAACAGCATTTTCGGAGTTCATGCCGATGATAACTCGAAAACTAATTATTCGATTAAGCTGAAACATATAGAATTTCTTTATTATAGTTTTACCTTCTAGATGAATTAAAAATTCTTGTAATATTTTATAATTAAATATGGCAAAATGTGATAAAATGCCGAACAAATTTTTGATTTTTTTCAAGAAAATTAAGCCAAAAGTGCAAATTTTTTTTTAAACTTTTTTTCCAATTCACCTATTAAATTTAAACGTAATTAATGTAATTTTTTTAAGTAAGCAGGTTTCAGATCAAAACTGCGACCAGGAGAGCCGGCACAAGCAAAATACAACGAATTTTTCAACGCATCCTAACGGCCGCCATTTTGTTGAAAAATAATTGATTTTTTTTTGCATACTACATGGATACCTTTATAATTGTGAAAAAGTTTCGATTGATTTGAGCAAAAACTTCCCCTTGAATTTTTTTCTCGATCTAACTGTATGTCCCCACTTAAGTTTGACTTTAGCACGCTGCCTCCATCTGTTCAGCTTTATCACCCTTCACAGTTTGCTTAACAGATGGCGCTAGTGGCGGTAGTTTTAGTGACGGTGATTTGTTTAATTTCGTTGGCGATGATTTGGAAAATGTTGAGTGTATTAGGTCTGTTTGTCTGTGATATAAATGTTGATAAATAAATGGAGATAGTGATGAAATTTGTCAGAAGCAGAATATTTCTGATGTACATGAGAGGGTCTAGGAGTGGACAGTAAATTATTGCTAGATTGCGAATAGAAATGAAGAGAAAGTATTCATAGTTCAATATAGCGTATCGGCAGGATTTGAAATCCCAGAAAAAAAATTTAATAAGCGCGTAAAATTTGCCTCGATTAATTCCAAGCCAAATGAGGCGTAAACAACGAAATTGTTTGCCATTTTTCATGCGTTATACAACTATGTTAGCAATCTTTCATACAGCAGGCTAGATTCAGGCGTTATCTGTCAAATTTACATGTAATATCCCATTTTTTTCTGCCAAACATAACATTTCCTTTATAAGCATTAGATAGCACTTTCAAAATCTGTGTACCTTCAAAGTATCTGAATATAAGGAAGTCTGCAAGTCGTAGACAAAATATGCTTATCTGTTAATAGATAAACAATTATAACGGACTTAAAATAAGTCAACCTACGACAAAGCTCTTCACAGAGGAAAGATTATGGTTCGGCCAAAATTTAAAGATGTTGATGATGCAAGACTTCGAAAAGTCTTTATTTTTAATGGAATGTCCAACGCAGTCCAACCACTCACAAACTACGAATTTTAGCGCGTCCGGATTGATGTTTCGTTTGTAAACTTGGCATGAAACTCATGCAATCAAGAAACAAAAAAAAAGGTTCAAGGAGGTTAACATAAAAACCGTGACCCAATGATAAACCTTGTTTCGAACAATCAAATATTTACCTTGATCAAAACATTTACCCTTTTCGATAATCGTGCAATTACATTCAGTTATTGTATCATTAGCTAACCAGGTATTGTGGTTATTCATTGCATAAAATGAACGAGTGAATAACAACATAAGTTGCCACAAAAATGAAAAGTGTACTTTTAGTCGTTTCCGTTAGATTGAAAGTAATAAGTCTTAAGGTGAATTGTGATATATCGCGCCAGTATCACACCTGATATTTAGCAGTGCCTTCATATAATCATCCTACGACATGGCAGCGAAAAAAAGTGATACTTTTATACGTTACTTTGATTGACAGTAGGATGAACTGCGAGTGGTGAGATTTTTTAAGTAGCATCATCCTATTTCGGATGATCTCCTTCAATAACCTCGAGAAATTTTTTCACTTTTTTATGTTTGTCGCTGTTATCTAAACATATTTATTTTGTTTACTTTCAGGTAAGCTCCACCGGCCCCTGTAGGGCAATTCGCAATGAGTCAAATGTTATCACGTAAGGTTTAGTTTAGGGCATAAAGTATACCTCGATTTTATGAACCCTCGATTGTATGTACCCTCGATTTTATGTACTTCGATTTCATGGACATTTTACCTCGATTTTATGTACATGGTTTTTCACATGTTTCATTTTTTATTCAGGGACAGTTTTCGTATTATCTTAATTGTTTGTTCCCTTGGAAAGGAGACTTTTTCAATTGCGGGCACTCAAAACTCACTTCCTCAGGTTTTCCAAAATATACAGTGCTGGCGCTAGTACTTTGTTCGACAAATTCATCGTGGGTATCAGACAGTCTGATCGATTAAATCCAAACCCTACATGATACAAAAATCCTGGGGATGAAGAAGTAGTAATTTAACCCTCTGCCTATAATTTTTCAATTAGGTTATATCCATTGATAATATTTGAAATGCTCGTTTTAAAAAAGTGTGACGACATATAGATTAATTTAGACGATTCTAAACAAAATGCTTGACGAAAAGGAGGAGGGTAGTTGTGTTTATAAACACGGTGCTTTTTCGATTAGTGGCGTGATCAATGAATGTTCCCTAATATAAATAACGAGGCAATTCAAGTGATTTTTAAATACTGTACTCAACAGTAATGTTGAAATCATCTCAAAATGCAACTCACTGAGTCATTCAACGTTAGCGAAATCGCCTTCGATTATACAGACAAAAATCGCGCTTGAGATTCTCAGCCGAACTTTCATTATTCGTCTCAAATGAGCTAAACGATGATATCTCCCAAATTGGTCAAAGTTTTGCTTTGGTGGTGTTTCTTATTTTTGAAGGCGTGATTTATTACTTCTCTACCAGAAAAATAAGAAAACATCCAATTTATGCAATGTAAGCACCGAGGAACAATCAATAAGTAAAACGGAATAAAAAAATCGGGCATGATTGTTATGCTTATGATTTCGTAGAGAAAAGAATCGCACTTGATAAAAATCATGAGTGAGATTTGAGATTTCGGTTTTTCAACATCACTGGTTTTTCAACATCACTGGTCAATACTCACTCATCTTTACTCATCTACACTTTTTCCATCATTTTGATCTTAAAACAATGTTTTCTAGTTCAACGGTCAGATTAAATCTGGGTTATGTTGAACATGCATCCCATTAGTATCTGATTACCGTGTATTTTTTGACATTTTTGATCGTGAGGAAGTTGTATCATCACTTCTATTTGAACCCGGATTTGTGCAGCCTGTAATCTCTAAAATGGCTTCTGTTCAAATTCCAAAAGTTAAAAAGCAACGATCGGGTATTCTTCTCACAGCTAAAGTGAAGATTATCCATGATTTGGAAAATGGACTAACAGTTCAAGATGTTATGGAAAAGTACCACATCAAAGCACGATCTACTATTTACAACATTCAGCGATCCAAATCAAAGATACTGAACAACATTGCAAATATTCAAGGAAACTTTGGTTAGCAAATTGGAGATTCTATTCATAGAAAAGCGCACTCATGTTTATCATTTGCAGCTCATCGTAAGTCTTTCAAATCCGCTCGCTACCCGAAAGTGGATGAGGCGCTTTATCTCTGGTTTTTGCAAAAAAGGCAACAACACATTCCGTTAAGCCAAGAAATGCTGCAAGTTCAAGCACTGAAGTTTTTCAACGAGTTGGTGGGTGAAGGCAAGTTTGGAAGTCGGGGATATATCGCCAAATTTATCAAAAGACATGAAATTCGTCTTTTGAAAATTACGGGAGAGAAATTATCAAGCAACATTGCCATCGTTGACCAGTTTGTTCAAAAGTTTGCGGCGGAAATGCGTTATAATGATTTGCTGCCAAGTCAGATCTTCAACGCTGACGAAAGCGGTCTTTTCTTCAAAAGCACGCCCACAAATAGGAAGGTCCATTAATTACGTTGCAGCAGGGGGAGGGGTGGGAGAAACGTGACGATCCATACAAAAAATTTCAAGGTACATACAAAAACGCATAGGAAAGGAAGGTGGCGAACAAAGAACGTCTGACGTTTATGCCGTAGTGCGGAACATGGACGGTTCTTTGAAGTTGCCGCTGATGGTTATCGGGAAATATCTTAACCCTCGTGCGTTGAAAAATTTAAAAGAGCTTCCAGTTTTCTATGCCGCATCCAAAAATGCATGGATGACCCGCGTACTGTTCAAAATCTGGTTTTTTGAGCATTTTGTACCGAAAGTCAGAAAGTATTTGGCGGAAAACGGTTTACCTATGCGAGCAGTTTTGGTCTTGGACAATTGCTCTGCACATTTCAATGCAGATGAGCTCAAAACGGAAGACGGCGCTATTTGGGCAGTCTTTTTACCGCCAAACACAACAGCGGTGCTTCAACCGATGGATCAGAATGTGATCCAAATGGTCAAATCACGGTACAGACAAATCATGATGCAGGAGATTCTTGGACGACCTGGAGAATTTCATGACAACGTGAAGAAAATAAATGTTAAGGATGCCATCTTTTGGGTTGCGCAATCGTGGGATCTGGTTCCTCAAGCTTCTATTAGAAAATCTTAGAATTTGCTGTACAACCCGGAGGAAGTAGAAGATGAAGATGAGGTGCCTCTCTCTATGATTAAGGAGCGACTTCTGGAAATATCCGCTACAATCACTGCGTCAAACGTTATCGATGAGGAAAATGCTGAGTTTGAAGTCCTCAAAGATTCAGAAATTGTTGAAAAAGTACTCAACCCTACAGCTGACGACGAATCGACGTACAACATCATGGATTGCAGCCTACCAGATGACGACAGCATGAACATTTTGGATTCTGCTAATGCGGAAGATGACTTTCAGCTGGTCTCGGACGAATCGGCACTGAAATCCGCTGATGTAATGATCCGGTATGCAGAAGAGAACGGTTGGCCTCTCAATTCGCAGTTTTCGTTGCGTGGCATGAGGGCAAAAATCTTCGCGAAGATAGTGAATGGAAAATCATCTTGAGAAAATTGCCGTTGAATATCCGAATGTTTTCATTTGTAATAAACAATATGTTTGATTTTTAAGAGATTCAGAAGTGATAAAAATGTATGTAAATGAAAATTCCAAATAAAAATCAAATGAACTCAAAATTATGTCTTCTGAAACTTTGTAATACTTCTTCTTA
This sequence comes from Aedes japonicus, assembly GCA_034211315.2. NCBI lineage: Eukaryota > Metazoa > Arthropoda > Insecta > Diptera > Culicidae > Aedes > Aedes japonicus. The sequence continues at coordinate 6,971 of JASCZW010002970.1, read as the reverse complement.
CTGTACGACGAAATGAAAAAAAAATCTAAAAGGTTTGATGAATACTGGATTGAAAAAAAGGTAGTCCGATGAGATCGAAAACGTTAAAAGAACATTAACTTTAATGGAATCGTCAAATTATGAGAGAATTTTTTTTCAGCTAATTCCAATCCCTCTTTCCTTCCCTTATCAAATTTTCCCATACAAATTCGATTTCTCTTGCATGAAGCGAAAGATTTATTAGACCATTCCCACTCCTCACATTCCTACACATAATTTGTGAAAGGGATTGAAACACTTAAAAAAATCTAGAATAAACGTTTGTGATTTGTAATAGAATAAAATACAGAACCCATGAATTTAACCATGTTTTTGCTGTATTTTCCGAGTGGTAAATAAAAACTTTAACTAAAACTTGTATATTCTATACATTTTTTATTTTTTAATAAAAAAAATATATTGCTTCGATTTTATGTACAATTCGATTTTATGTACATTTCAAAATCGAAAATGTACATATAATCGAGGTATACCTGTAGTCACAGTCACTGGCCCTAACATGTGCTTCGCGAGGCGAAGCAACCAGAAAGAAGAAGAAGAAGGTTTAGTTTTTGTAATAATGATTCTTCAATGATGCGGTGATTTTGAAATTACCAGAGTTTGGTTGATGGTTTTCAGCCTATCGAGTAAGGCTTTATTTGAGTAACTTTTTTTTTTCAAGTTTGAACAATCACAATAGGTATTGGTTTTCAGGATAAGTTCATGTAAACAACATGAATGCTTCGCCGGAACAAGTGTCGTCGTCGTGATTTAATCCTGCGCGAAAGAAGTGCTGGAAAATTCCATGCCACAAGACGTAGGTACCTACATGGCATGAGTTTCATATTATTTATCAATGACAAAGCACTTATGACAACAATGACTATCATATTTTTGACACCAATATTTCTACCCGATTGAGTAACATGGACAGCAAAAGCAGTATGTAATCGGTGGAATAATATCAATGAGATCAAAATATAGCCATGCACCCTTTTCAAAGTAGTTCTTTTCTTCGAAAATCTCTGGGACTCCTCTGATTCAAATTAGAATTACGACTAATCACTCAAGCTCAATGATAACCCATCCGAAGCCTAACTCCACCACAATCTAGTTTCGCGCCGTCATCCGCTGACCGCTTTGTGAATTCACCAGAGAAATTCAATTTACTCGCTAATCCCGTCGTTCGTGATGATCACTGGAAATAGGAGCGATGCCAAAGGGTGCTCTAATCCTTGACATTGTGACTATGCAGCACCGAATGAAGGTCAAGTGAAGTGTGAATATTCGCAGAATAGCGGGTCGAGGCAGGATGGATAAAAATGGATCCGCTAGCCTAGATTTTCCACTGCTATTGGTTGAGGGAGCATGGTGGAATCGAAATGCAGTAATTTCATACGAGTAGAAGCTGTTAAGCTGGCTTTACTTCAACGTTCGATGATGAGTGGATGAGTACTTCCACTATTGATCCCGAATGTTCGCCATCCGTTGTTTCCGTTCTCAGTTTTATTTTCTGTTTCCTGTATGCCCATGGTAGTAGATCTGAATGGGATATTTCGTTGTCATAAATTATCCAGGGCTTTGGAACCGGTTTCCGGCCTGTTGGGAAAAACTCGCACATTGGCATATTTTTTACAGCAATGTTCTAATGGAATGTTGTTGCTTCAGTTGACTTTAATGTTTATTTACATTTACGGTTGAAGAGCCATCAACCGTTGAAGGGATCAGGATACTCGAATAAATATGTGTGAATTGATTTTTTAAATCCGCCAAAATATATATTTGTTAGATTAGTGTAACATATTTTTCTTTAATTCTTAGGTAGAAATGTCCGTATAATGTGCACTGTTTTGAAGAGGGTTTTCACATCTTTTCGTTGTTCCGTGTTGTTGTAGATTTCGTTATTTGATTGTACTTCAAGTCGAACTGCTTGGAACCTCAGTCCACTTTACTGTTTTTCCTAATGCATGCTATTTAGTTTTGCCGGCCATCCCAAAATGACAAGTGGTTCTCTGATGAGGTGGCACATATGCCGTTTGTTTCATAAAACCCAATTTGCGGAACGGTCTAGTAGACCAGTTTAGCTGTTCGACCCTGGCTGGCAACAATCCCATTTGTTCGTGTCTTGAATTTAGTTGAGTTTCTATAAAATCTGGGATCACAAAAGTATTCCGAATGTGAGCAAACATTTATTCTACGACTTGATTACAGCTGACCGGACAAAGTATTAAGTTGTATTTGAGATTCCGGAAAACATCATCGATTGCGTCCTTTTTCGCTCAATTGAATCGTCATAAAATGCCGTTGGGATCCACTTTTATCGGCAACACAATCGAAGGAATGAAAATTGAAGAGCTTGCTCTTGACCATTCCATAGGAGTTATGCTCATATTTTCCGGTTGGCTGCCCCGAAGGTCAACTTCCGTTCGTATCTTCTATGGTATGTGAACATCGCTTACACATGTTGGCAGGCAGTCGTTCTGGAGAATAATAAATGTGAAGTATTGACTTCTTTCTAATGATTGGAGTTGAAAAAGCTCAACTCGTTGACTTAATGCCCACTCGTAACAGATTATTTTACACTTAAGCCCAAGTGTCAGAATAAATATCTTGAAAGAACTCTCATTAAACAGCACGGAAAACATGGTAATTTTCCCGAAAGGTCACACTCATAACAAACATCTCCGGATCGGGTCAAAAGCCATGTCAGTGCCTAGCATCGTTTAACTCCCAACATAGTCATCAGCGTGCGATAATAATGAATTGTGGCGGTGCTTTTCATTTCAATCATCATCGTCGACGTCGTGCATCCTTGGTGATCGGTTCCCGGGAATACCGGCTCACCGGAGATGAGAACAGGCAACAAAAACGACCATGCTGATGATGATGTATGATGGAAAAGTGGATAGCCCTTGGAAAGTTGTTATTACGCCGTCCGTCGTCGTCATCGTCCTGGCAGTCCTCGACTATTGGCATTTTCTTTGCAAGCCAGTTTTGCTGGTTTCCTAGCAGCCAAAGAACCGAACGATAGTCCACTGGGGAAACTCTGGAATGAAGGAACGATCCACCGAACAAGGATGATAAGTGCTTGTCTAATGTTTGAGCAAGAAATTGAATCTACATGGGATTCCGGTTGTGCATGGACGGTGGGTGGACGGGGGACAGTAGGACTCCGGAACGTTCCGCTTGGATCAATAAAGTCCATAAATACCGCAGCCATACATCGATGCATGAGCCGTCACCGTTGCTCCTCGTGGGTAGTTTACTAACTTCCGCTCTATATATCGTGATGCAGCCCGGTTTTCTTCCTGTGGGGCACAGTATTGGTTGAATGTTTGAAATCGTGGCGATGCCAGAAAATTGACTGTCATCTGATGACCAAACTGACGGGCATCTAGTATGCATGTTTCAATGTTAGTTGATTAGATTACTACAGTTTGGAAAGGTTTTTCTCCTTCGTAGACATCTGGAATTTACGTTACGAGCGTTTCCAGTCGAAATGACCTACCGACCAACTTCGAGTGCCTCCGATTTAATTAAAAATTTGTACACAAGTTTTACCCACGAAAGTAATTTTTTTCCACTGATGCAAAAAATTGTTGGACTCAAGAGTCAGTTTTAAAAAGGGCGTAAGCGTTTTGAATAGCACTTCAACTAGTAATTTGTAGCTCTAAAACCTTCGGTTGTATAAAAAAATTGTCTAAGAACAAGTAGGGTCCCTATGTGTGAAGGTTGTGCAAACAATATACACTGAGAAAAAAAAAATAACAAGAAAATTGAAATACCTCAAAAAACGATTTTTTTTTACTTTTTGACTGTAAAAATTTGAAGTTATAACGCAGGATAGACTCCAGGATAGAGAAATGTCAGGGAAAAAAGTTTCTAGAACATCAACTTTTAGTGTATTTTAAAAGTTTTAATAATTGCGGGAATAAATGTATTCTGATGATATAATCTTTTTTTTTATTGAATTATAGATTCTTTAAGATGATATAATCTGATTTTGGAAATAATTAAAAAAAAAACTGTTTCTCCTAATAATCTTCGTAAGAGCATCCGTTCTCGAGAAATTTCTGATTTAATTTTATCATATTCGAATAACAATAAAAAACACGACCTTTTCGTAAATTATTCGAGTTTCCTGTAACTTCAAAACGTTTTTCGAAATGTTTGTTAAGTTTTCTACTACTCTTTTTTGTACAGCAAGACGATTGGATGAACGGTTCAAAAGTTATGGGGTAAAATGGTTCAAATAGTAATTTTTAAAATTTTCGTTTGACATATGCCTATTTTGCTTCTTATCGTATACTTTATACATTTTGTGTAAAAACATGAAGCTCTTACGTCAGTTTTGAAGAAAACTTCAGGGTGGAGAGATCTGAAGTGAGAAAAGTGTCTCTAAGGTTAACTTTTAGAGCATTTTTAAAATCTCAACTATTTGCCAAAATAAACGTGTTTCGATGTTGCAGTATATTTTCAGCAGAAAATACGGTCTTTTCATAAATTATTCGCGGTTCTCCAGCATCAAAAAAATAACTTTTTCGAAATAGGCGTTTAATTTCCCACCACTCACTCTTAGCCAGCAAGACGATTCTATAAACAGCATAAAAAGCAAATGATAGAAAAAACATTTCCTATATTTAAAAAAAAAACTCAAATGCAGAAAAAGCTCAAAAACTTGCTAAGCAGTTTGAGAGCTCCCATAATTTCAGTTTGGGACTTACTAGTCCTATTGAGGATTCGGTTTCCAAGGAGTATCTGACTATTTTCTCTCAAGAAAATATTTTTGATAATTCTTGGGGAACCAATTTGGATGAAGTAAAAACTATAACTAAAAAATTTTAAAATATGAAACAACCAAGTGATGATGGCATTTTCTATATCCTCATCAAAAAACTCCCTGAGAGTACTTTCTTGGTAAAACTATTTTACAGATGTTTGCATCTGGCATACTTTCCAGATAAATGGCAAAATGCTGAAGGCTGCTCCACTGGAGTTGCTCTTCTATGCATAGAAAAAGCATTCGACAGTGTTTGGCGTGAAGGTTTGGTTGCGAATTTTCTGCTCTATATCATGAAATTAGTTCAAAACTACTTAACTGATAAAACTTTGCAAGCAAATTATCAGATTTCTAAATCTGTTCATTTGCCCATTAGAGTTGATGTTTATCAAGGCACCATTCTTGGGCCAATACTATATAACATTTTCACTTCAGATCTCCGTGCTTTACGTCAGGGATGTCAAAAATCTTGCTTTGCTGATGACACAGGCATTTCCGCCAAAGGAAATAGTCTTCGTGTTATATCCAGGAGGCTACATAAAAGCTTGGACATTTTTTTCAAATTATTTTCAAAAATGGAAGACTTCTTCTAATGCTTCCAAAACTCAACTTATAATATTTCCACACAAGAGCTGCATTTTTTAAACCAAGTAATAGTCATATGGTCACCATGAACGGAGTTCCAATGTCTTGGTCAAGTCAAGTAAAATATCTTGGCTTGATCAAAAATTAGCTTTTAAAGATCACATTAAGGGCATTCAAGCCAAATGTAATCTATATAAAGACTGTATTCGATGATTTTTGGACACACAAAATAGGTCACCAACATTTTCCTAAAGCCCGATTCTTTTCAAACTTTCTGGAAATAAAGTACTACTAAATGGTTAAGTTTTGACATTATTGGTTTATTGAACCTCTTCTCCCTACCCAAATGCCCGCATCTTAACTTGACCCCTTTCATCAAATTTTGGGCAATTATAGGACCGACTTGCTTACTTACTTTTAACCACACGTTCTGTAGTTCAAGTTCATTTTCTATCAGTTTTGGAGTTTTAACGAGCTTTGCTTTCATGATAAATGGAACACAAATTTCTGCATAACTCTAGAACTAATAAAACAAATGGAGCCAAATTTGGCATGTGGAGGTTTCTGAAGAAGATAAATGTTTCTAACGTGGTTTCGACTCCTTCGCCTTCTGGAAGGAGGGGCTTCCATATAAATGAAACACAAATTTCTGCATTATTCGGGAACTAATCAAGCAAATGGAACCAAATTTGAAATGTGGAGGTTTATGGAGGCAAGAAATGTCTCTATGGTAGCTCAAGATCCCTTCCCCTTATACAGTGGGTGGGGGATTGGGGCTATTTTACAATTGAAACACAAATTTATGCATAACTTGAGAACTATTCAAGCAAATCAAACCACATTTGGCATGTGGTTTTTATATATATTAACATCTGTCTGTCTTACCGATCGGCGAGAAAATGTGTATGCAGGGGTTTTTGGGGCTGGGGAACGTTCTTATGGTTGTTAGAGACCCCTTCTCTCTTCTGGACGGGGGGAGGGCTCTCATAAAAACATAAAAATTAAACACAAATTTCTGCATAACTTGAGAACAAATCAAGCAAATGGAACCAAAATTGGCGGGCGGGGTTTTTTGAATGCAAGAAATGTTTCTATGGTGGTTTCAAACACAAATTTTAATCAAACATGAGAATTATCCAGATAACTAAAACACAAACTGTGTTTTTCTCGGGTGAGAAGAATGTACTGATAGAAGCTTGAACCCCTTCTTAGTCAAAAAAAAACCTTTTTCCAAAAAACAACCATGGTTCATTTATTTAGTTGTAGGCGTAGCACTGGGGTCAGCTAGTAAATATATAAGATGTTTATATCCTCTTATAAACAGTGAATCCAAACTTTGTTTAAAGAACAAACTTCTAATGAATCCTAGAGGGTTTGAGCTGTTTAGTGGAATACTTGTAACTATAAATTAGAAGAAAAATTAGTAATCTCCATTTAATTCCAACTACCTTTGCTTATCTTCGACAGATACGTGTATTTCGTCTACAATGTGCAGACTTCTTCAGTGTCTCGTACTAATAACTCGACAGTCGAGTTATTAGTACGAGACACTGGAAGAAGTACTGCATTATGAACAAATACACATGTC